>OY253747.1:10028399-10270122 GCA_958009045.1 Oxytorus armatus
ATTTTCACGGCATTATTAAATGCCGCATGAGCCGCAACGTCCGAGCCGATTAGGTTCAATTCCACGCCCCGAATCGAATCTTCACACCTCTCGCTGCAATCCATATATCATTTTTACCCGTATATTCGAAAATATTGTGCTTATTAATGCCAACTTAGTGCGTAGTGACAGTGGCAACCGTGTTTAAAATGTTTTTCTTTTAATTACATGACGTCAAAACGCTGCCGCATCTCTTGATGAAAATGAATGAAAATCATATTGTCGTCTCAATTAATACGCTTATCGATAATCTATGGCTAACAACGAAGATTATTAAAATAAATAATGCTTTCCCGTACCGATAAAGTTCGTGTATGATGCGCTATCAGCACACCTGGTGTGGTACCTCGTAAAACCCCACCGCATTTAATCACCTGGTGATTATATCTTATGGTTGGAATCCCCTTTTGATGTAGCGTGTCGAACGAGTGTCCCGGACATTTAAGTCTATGTTTATCTTTATCGAGCTGACACTGGCTAGATATTGGAAGCACCTGCGCTTATCGCTCAACGATTGTATAACAGGGCTGTGACCTTCGAAATGACGCTTACTTCGGCAATGTTTCGACGTAAATTTCGCTTAAAAATAATTAATGGATTCCGAGGTGTTAAGAACATTTGAAAGATGTGGTTTACCGACTATTTTGTACTGACAGAATGCATTGATATTCTCGGCTAAAAGCTATTGCTAAACTATCAAACCGAATGATTTGAAATCTAGTCAAGTAATTCTGCACACCTCTGTCTATATCGTGAGGACGAGAAAATCAAAAAATTCAAAATAGACATAGACATTTTCAGATAAAAACGGAGAGGCTTAAAACAACAATGAATATAATTATTATTCTATGGCGTAGTTCGGAAAAATTTCACCATTACGATAGAGACGGATAAAAACCGTAACTAACAAGTCTTTGTTTGTTGCTGTATGTGCAAAATTAACGACGTCCTATGTGGTCGAAAAATACACAGCAATGGTGGAAAAGTGTTTTGGCTTAGTTCATTTATATTCCACTGGCGCCATTTGCAGACTCGAACGCGACATTTTCCTTACTCAATTTTTAATTCGGAAACAATTTTTGAGAGTTTTTGGGGTCCTACCTGGCAAATTAGGAGTTACAATATCAAAATAGGTAAGTAAATCACTTGTGACATAGTTAATTTGCGTATTTGGTAGTTCCTTGAATGTTATCCAGATATGTAACGTGCAAGTGATAGGGGAGATGATGCCACTAACGCACTAACGGAGCGAAGCAACAGCCGAACATTTTCATTTTAATCACATGTTTTATTTTCTAAAGATCGATGATCCTCCCGTTTATTTGCGCGATCATGTTCACAATTAATTTTTAAATACGAGATACCTTTTAGATTGCTGTTATGTTGTGTTAAATTCAATGAATTATTCGTTAAAAGTGCAACTAACTTCTATTGTCCCTGACAACCGTGTTAAATGCATAATAATTGAAGATTTTTTCTCAGTCTTATAAGGTCGATGACCGCACCTGAAACTCTGGGAGAATCAAGTAACACAGTTAAAGAACCGATGACAAAACAATCACTTCTGACAGTTGAATTGCATGTGAACAAAACGATTACCTTAAGACGATGTGAAAGGCGGAAATAACTCCACAAAGTTTTGGCCAAGCCATTCTCAGAGGTGGTTAACATTTACAGCAAAAGTAAACCATTAGGTGTTGCTTCATTTAATTTTGCAAAACATAATTTTTCGCCTTTGCTCTGATTATTACCCAGCTCCGAGAATTAATTCGCCGAACGCTTTAGCTGTCTCTCTCGCAACTTATGTGTCACGCAGTACACCATCTTAAATCCTCAATTTGTTGAGACGATGTGATTTTTTACTTCAGGCAGTTAAAAGACCTTAGACATGACCGTCTATTAACATTTTCGGCCTTGATATTCAGAACTAAAAATTATATTATTGCAAAACGCCACATTAGTTCGTCCCAGCAGGCTAATAGAATTTTCTGCGGCAATCTCTACGGTATTAATCATCCACTCTCATGCGGAAATATTACTTAAAGAAAATTGATGGGTTTAAGCATTGTAAGCGTTAAAATTTCACAAAGTAATGATCTTCTATTTTACCTTTGTTAAAACTCCCCTCGACATATATGACTCCTGTAACATTGGTGATCCTACACTTTCATAACCAGATATGATATTGTTGGAAATCGTAATATTGTTTTTGACTCACTAGGCTAGTGGAGTTGCTCGGTCAACCCAGTAGCCCATACTGGAGCCACACACTTGCAGGCTGTGAGATTGTCGAGTTAAGACAGTCTTTTAGTTTAAACGAGGATTTTTTACGAGGTTTAAAAAAAATGTATAGGTACTATCAAATATTTGAACATCGCTCTTTTTTCCACTCCTTTGTTGATACTTATAGGTACTCTGCAATTTTCAAGTCGTCATGATTTCATGGCGACTGTGACTATGACTCTAGACGTTCTGCTCATTTGAAACCAAAAAACAAAAAAGATTATTGATCAATACAAGTATGACTATCGCATGAATCTCTAAAATTTCCAAAATAAAAATTCAGAAAACGGCGACCTTCTGAACAATGTGTACGGATTTTCGAATATAAAAAAATCTTCCAACAGTCATAAACGATGTTTCATATTTTTTTCTTCGAAATTTTAGAGGTTCATGCGGTAGCCATCCTTGTACTGATCAATAATCTTTTTGGTTTTTTTGTTTCAGATGAGTGGAACGTCTGGAATTATGGTCACAGTCGTCATGGAATCATGGCGACTTGAAACCGCGAAGATCCCTTAATTTATTTTTATTGTACTCGAACAAATTTGCTGAGTGCCTGAAAGTATCAATGAACAAGTGGAAAAAAGACCTATGTTAAAATATTTAATAGTACCTATGCATGTTTTTTTTTAAACCTTGAAAAAAAATCCTCATTTACACTAAAAGATTGCCTTAAACAAAAAGGAGGTTAACGGTGCTCCACGGATTTGTCGTTATAAACGTATAGAGGTTTATAAATACAGATATCCGCTCAATAAGTCAGTAGATTTTTCTACACCAATCTACTGTATTAGTCATCCACTCTCGAACGGAAATCTTAAAGAAAATAGATGGCTTGTAAGAGTTAAACCTTCTAAAGGTTTAACGCTTACAAAGTGATGACTTTCTATTTTAAACAAAGTAATGATCTTCCATTTTAGTCTTATTAAAACTCCCTTCGACATATATGACTAGTGTACCATTGGAGATCCTACAATCTCATAACCAGATATGATATTGTTGGAAATCGTAATATTGTTTTTAACTCACTAGGCCAGTGTAGTTGCTTGGTCAACCCAGTAACCCATACTGGAGCCAAAAACTTGCAAGCTGCGAGATTGTCGAGTTAAACGAAAAGGAGGTTAAAGGTGCTCCACGGATTTGTCGTTATAGAAGTAGGGAGGCTTGTAAATACAGATATTATTACTCTATAGACGTTATATAGACTTCTGTATGGCCATTATGTGTGTAGAGGGAGATAGCGTAGCGTGGGCCCGATATCAGCTGTGAAAACACCCTTGTTTATAGACATCGGCACACAATGAGGTGTAATTGAATCCATATTCCTGCCGGGGAGCCCTCTGCGGACCCGTATGCACTCGGGACCGCGTTCGTTCTGCTAGGGAGACCTGGAAAAGAGCATGCCCGACGGCAAGCACCATCGGCGCTTGTCGCACTCAGCAGCCGTATGTTGACCCTTCTCTATTTCGGCGTCTAAGGTTAGGGTGAGTCCTCGACGATTTGTGGGCAATTAGGGATCATTTCAACGAGGAAAAGGAAGGGGGCAAGCGTGTATCTTTCAGAGGCTCATCTTGCACCTTCTCGAGCAAAACTTGAAGTGTTAAGTTACTGGTTATGGAACTGTCAACGCAAAATATGATGAGAACACTTATTGGTCCTCGAAATTCTGATAATCGCGATCGTTGTTTTTGAATGTCAGGACATTTTCATAATAATCAGATGTCTCGAGTGCTTTCGCCTCGCACGTGCAAATGATCTGCATCACTTCAAACGCCACTCTAGAGCACGTGGTCTACAACATGTTCGCCCTATGCCAAACGTGCATCCAGAAAACTTCATTGTACGGATTTCCAGTGTTGTCATTGCTTGGCTTCCAAGTAAGAACATAAATTGGTTTATTCCTGTGTACAGCGTTCTTCACCTTATTACTTCTTCATTGTACATTATCTTACATCATATTCTAAGTCATTGTCAGTACTAGATATTATATTGCTTAAGAGTATGTGTTGGGCGATGAGAAACTTCAACAGCGTCGGTATAGTGGGGATCATAGTGATCGGTCGGAATACTCAAGCCACCATGTACCAAATACACAAGTTAACCGCTCTAAACTCCATTCGCAATGTACTTTGGTATTGTAACCTCTAATGCTGCTAGGCAGGGCCCCAAAAACTCATGAAAATTGTCGGTGAGCTGAGAATTGTGCAAGGAAAATGTCGTGTTCGGGTATGCAAGCAACGCCAGTAGAATATAAACGAACTAAACCGAAACCCGTTTTCGCCATTACCGTGTATTTTTTGGCCAAATGCCACTTTGTTACGCATACACATTTATATACATCATTTACGTACAGATGATTGTTTACATATGAGCATAGGTGGTGTTAAATTTGAACACGATTATTTTGATATTCGCATTATCATTATGATTGTTGTTAATAATTAAAGAATCTTCGTAAATGTGAGATCAAATTTATTAACTTGTTACTGAAAAATTAAACAATTTTTATAAAAATGATTGTGTATCGTTTGGGACTGTTAATTAGAGTAGAAATAACAATATACATAATACCGCAGCCGTATTACGTATGACTCGAGAATGACTAGTACGAATTGTCTCTATATATAATTCGATATCGATATGACATCGTCATATTATTTAAAAAATTTATGAATAATATGAAAGAAAGAAAAAAAATCAATGCCATGCAATTATGAATTATTTCGTATCATTATGTTAGGAAAGAATAGATTCGAGAGTCTAACGTAGTCTCGACGTTGTTTCTTCTTTAATCTGACTAGATTTACTTGAATTCTATCAATTTTCGTTTAATCACGAATTCAACGACTAGAGGATGATCAAATTTTCTTAAAACTAAATAACACGATGATTTTTTTGGTTTTTGTTCTATTTTTTGGCCAAATGCCATTTTGTTAATTTTGTAGATACAACAACAAAGGAACGCTCGTTAGTTAGGGTTTTCATCCGTGTATAACGTAAAGGTGAAATTTTTCGGAATGACGCTATACAATAATCCTTATATTTGTTTCTGGTTATAGACCTCTCCGTTTTTAGCCGAAAATATACATTTCTATGTTGAATTGTAACATTTCTCATCCTTACGATATAGACAGAGGTATCGAGCCTTAGTTGACAAAATTTGAAATCATTCGGTTCGATATTTTAGGAAGGACGGTCTAAAATTTCAATGAATTTTGTGGGCAATGCAGAGTCGGTAAAACAGACTTTACACATGCTCTCACGCTTATCCCTATTATTTAATTGCTCAGTGCATCTCTTATTTCCGTTTCTATAAGTAGTACTGTAATATCGCAGTTTGTTGGGCCTTGTCACTTTACTGCACATTCCTACCCTTCGTCCGGCTCCCCTGTCCCTTCATGGTCCCATTGTTGAGCTATCTTTCTATCCTTCCGAAGGCTTTCAGATATTCAGACAGATTGACCAACGGCGCTCCTTTCAATGTGTCAATCAATCACGTAATGAAGTTGTCTTCCGTCCTGTCCTCTTTCCGTCTGTCCACACCTAGCACCCATTCCTTCATTATCAATTTTCTTGATTCCCGGCATACCCGAATCGGCTCAAAACTTTCCTCGCCTTCATCGCAAATCCTGCAGTTTCAGTTGGTGTGCCCTTTTTGTCCGACTTTCCCTACATTACCGGTTCTTCAACTTGGCCCACGCCTCCTTCCAGATTCCCACTGATTTCATCCGTGTTTCAATATTTTTCCCTCTCCGTTACAGTCTTCATTTGCTCATAAAGTTCGCTGTACGTTGAACGTTCAATTTTCAGCCAGTCGCCCTGATGGCCGTTCTCCGTAGGATTCCTTCATTCGGCAATTCTTCTATCACTCTTGTTCGGCTCCCTATCCATATTAATGTGATCACTCTTCCGTCCCCTACCTCTGAGCAAGTAAAGAAAACACAAATAATCTACGCAAATTTCAACGCATCATAGACTGTATCGTTTTATTACCATGTGGTTCATTGCAAAGATCGTCATTTTAGGCCAATCGAGTGCCGTCTAAAGTTTCGCAGACCATTTTTAATTGTGAAGCGAAGGCGCTTTTGGTATTCACTTGTTCTCGTTATCAAGCTTCCTAAACGTCAGCTCTCAGAATAAAACATTAATCCAAACACCATAGCACTTCCAAACGATCGAAGCTTATTGCATTTCACTGCAGAACAGTGTGTTTCACTCATCTCATGTTTGACAATGTTTTCGGATCGATGATCGTTTCGGAGGTTTGGTGACATTGGAAAAATAGTGGTTTCGGACGCGTGGAAACTTTTCACGACACTTTAGTCGTTTCGTAATCTGGACCTGCCAGAGTATTTCTCGATTCTCAAAGACATTGTAGCATTTTGGGGTTTTGGTATGTTTAGATTCCTCCATATTTTGGATACTGTGGATTCGTGATCTTTGTTTGTCGGGAGATATAGATCTTTCGGGAATCGTCAATAATGCGATGCGAGTACCAGCGATTCCGATGAATTCTTAAGGTGCCATTTTGTGGACAGCGAGCAGCAAAAGTTCTTTTAAGTAACTACAATTACCAGTATTACTAATAACTAAAAAATGTTGGTGCTCGTCCTGCTCATTAAATGGCACCTGTATGCTTCGTAAGATTGTGAACTTTATACATCACGCTCATTTATGGTACGACAATGTGGCGATAAATCATTTTAAGCACAGAATGAGCATTTGTAAAGCCCCGCTCGACAATTTTAAACAGTACGAACGAAACTTTTTGAAATCCATTCTCTTTGTCGAACGTAGATTCGTATATACATATTAACACTTGTAACTTAGGTATAAATACATATGTGGATGTTACATAGGAGAGTTAGGGAGGACTCGTATACCGAACAGTGAATCGAGAGGGGATTCGTGGGAAGATTCACAGCCGTCACCGCCATTACTCTACCTAGTATATGGTGTATTGTCGGGCGTCGCGACGCCGCGGGATATCGACGTTCCGCCCACACTCTTCTTTCGAGTCGCCCAGACAAAACCGGCAACCCCGTAAATTAGATCTCTATATCCGCTCGAGGTTCTTCGCGGAGTGTGTACGCGCGCAGGTGCGCGGCCATCTTGTATTTTCCAGGCGTAAAGCCTTTCGAAAAGTCGCGACGGTGGCTTCCGTAGTTCCGAGGCTCGATGCGAAGCTTTTCGGACCCTACGCTCACCCCGCTTCATCCCCTCAGTCCGTCTCGTTATTTTAAGGCTCTACAGTCGTGTACGAAAGGTAATCAATCTTGAAAAACGAAAAAATCGGTTCTACAATATATTAGAAGCTTTGTATTTTCGATGCAAATTTTTCATTGAGAAAGTCAATTGAATTTTTATTTAGGAAGTTTAATCCATCATAAGGGCCCGAGGAAAAATGTATTGAACCGTGATTATTTTTCACCTGTTTCGGTGAAATCATAGATAATCGTTTGACAAATAGAATGTATGGAACATTCATATTAAAAGTTCTGTAAAGATTTTTTAAATAAAAAAATTCAATGAAAATGTACTTATTGGGCGATCTCTCTGTGATAGTCGTCAATTTTTTTCTACGTTAACTACACGACTATTAGACCGATAAATAATAATTTACGTAGCTTTATACTTTGTATAATGTGGAAACAATTTCGAAAAATGTGGTTGCTCCTCGGACGTGACTGTACGACAAGTATAGGGCCATGTTATGTGTCACTTTCGTTATCTGCAAGGGTTTTCCTCCCTTCCGCACAATGTCGAAGATATAATGTACGAGGTCAATAACTATATTATAGTAAAGACTCGATCATCCAGACCTCTGCTATAGCTGAAATGGAAATCGAACAGAACCGTCGGAGAATCTAGTCTTTACTGTGTGTCGAAAGTGCTCGCGAGAACGATGAAAGACAGGCAATGGAAGAATTGTCAGAATTGACGTTGACGACGTTGGGATTATTTCAATAGCTGATTTACAAAATTTGGATTGCCACAATTGTGGTTGACCTAGATTGCGATTAATATAATTGATGTTGCCAAAAATGGGGTTAATGTAATGAACGTTTACAAAATTGAATATTATCCGGATTTTTACGATTAAAAAAATGATCAAACATAAACTCATCAAGCATATAATTCATGTCCACGAGGATTCTGTATCATTCCCTTAAGGGAGGTAATAGGGTTAGACGGTTCAAAAAATCGATTTTTTTTTAAATTTCATAAATTGTTAGTAAAACTATTGAAAAATATGTTCCCAAAATTTTAAACGAAAATTCCGACTCGTTCTATTGTTATAAGCCATTAAGGGAGGAAATAGGGTTGGGACAGCGTTTTCTCAATGATTTTTATGAACTTTTTCATAGTATAAAAAATGAATATAATTTATTGAAACTTTGAGAATATTTTATACATATATTTAAGTATATACTATAAAATTTTTGAAGAATTTCCTTGAAAAACACCGAAGAAAATTTATGACTGCCTTGACTTTGTTTTTCTTGGTACTATTTTTTCGAACGCGTTTTTCTGAAAACGACTTTTTTTTAACTTGCGTACACGCTAGTTTGAAAAGTTTTCAACCAATCGTTTCGAAAATTGGCAGTTACTCTCTTCATATATTGCGCTCTATATGAACCTAAAATCGGAATATTATCATTATTTGAAATAATTTTTTTTTTGCAAATAAAGTTGTAAAAAATGGCAAAAAATCATGATTTTTTGTTTTGACCCCTGTAAAAAATTCAATTTTCTATTTTTTTTATAGCATTTAGGTTCATATAGAAGAGAGACATATAATAAAAGTAAATTCCAACCTCGTTTGATTTCAGATGAAAATTGCGGCTTCCAGAATGTACGCAAAATGCTGAGTCTGATTGTGACCTGCAATATGGAGTCGCTAATATCCCCGGTGTTTATCAAGAAAATTCTTCAAAAATTTTATAGTATATACTTAAATATATGTATAAAATATTCTCAAAGTTTCAATACATTAGTTTCATTTTTTATACTATAAAAAAATTCATGAAAATCATTGAGACAACGCTGTCCTAACCCTATTTCCCCCCTTAAATGAAGTCGTTTACCATTGAGATCATTCCCAGGTAATGGAGATTTTTATAAAAATTCATATATCTCATAAACCAATGACAATTTTGACATCACTGTAGGTTTCCTTCAAACATCTCGTACGCCTTCATCTATCAGAATTATTTCAGAATTTTCGATGCAGTAATTTTGTCATAATAAAAAACGAGCATGTTGTTGGATGTCGCTAAACATATTGATCGGAAAAAATATTTTAAAATAATTTCCAAATCCTTGAAGCATCTCCTTTCAATCGATACCCCACTCGTCAGGACAGCAAATATTTTCTTCGTTCGAGATCACACATTTTGGCCTTTCCAAATTGTCGTGAAATTATTTTCTTCAATAACTACTCGACCGCCAACTTCGGAACATCTCAGTCTGGTTGTGTGTCGAATTTCAAATAGATAAGGTGAGGAAGTTGGAACGCTTCATACCTGGTAGTTCAATGAGTGCTAAATCTTTGCCATTGTTTATGCAAAGTGTCGTACGTATATTGACGATCGTCAATTGTGATTCGTATTACAGGATATATTCTTAACCAAGAAAAACATTAATAATAATAGATTTGCAAAAAATATTAACTGGTTTGTACCAATTTTCGAAACGGTCAATCCGTTCAGTTTTTTCAATGAATCATGAAGACTGTCAAAATTAATCGGAGAATACTAAGGAAAATTTGAACGGTGATTTCGTAGAGCCTCTTACGAGAAAAAGTATGAATCGTGCTACATCAAAATCGAGGAAAAAGTAGGGATTATTCTTCGGAAAAACTGAACGGACATTTAGCTTTTTGAAAAATGTGCACAAACCAATTAACATTTTTTGCAAATACATTGTCATTAGAATTTTTCTCGGTTAAAAACGTATGCTGTAATACAAATCACAATTCAAATGACAATTTACACACGGGACTTTGTATAAACCGTACAGGAGTTAGAGGCTTGCGACAGAAGGATTTCGGACGGGCGGACGGACAACAGAATCTCACCATAAGATGAGAAAAAAATAAAGATGACTAATGGGATCATTGAGGATGGGAATAAAGTACTAAAAGAATTGATTAATTATAGAAAGCAGAAAAAAAAATTAATATCCGTTAATACGATTTATGTTTGTCCCTTCTTAATAATTACTCACCATTGGTAGCTATACACATTTATATACTTCATTTACGTTTACATGATTATGTACATATGAGCATAGGTCGTGCTTAATTTCAACGCTATTATTTTGTTGAAAATTGAAGAATGTTCATAAATATGAGATGAAATTTATTAACTTGTTACTTAAAAATTAAACAATTCTTATTAAAATGACTATGCATTGTTTAAGACTGTTGATTACAGTAGAAATAACGATATATAATACTGCAGCCGTGTTACGTATGACTCGAGAATGACTAGAAACAAATTGTTTCGATATATAACTCAATACCGATATAATATCGTCATATTATTTTTTAAAATGTATGAATAATATGATAGAAAGAAAAGAAAAAACTTAATACCATACAATTACGAATTATTTTGTATCATTGTGATAGAAAAGAATAGATTCGAGTGTCTAGCGCAGTTTCGACGTTGTTTCTTCTTCAATCTGACTAGATTTTCCTTGAATTCTGTCAATGTTCGTTTTATCGGGAACTCAACGACTAGAGGACGATACAATTTCACTTAAAACTAAATAACACGATGATTTTTTTTGTTCGTTTATGTTCTTCCTTTTCCGCCGTAACATTTTCTTTCTTTGCATTATTTCTTGGCCTTTGGGAAACGCTAAATGGCGATTTCTATTCGTAAGACGTAGCGTTTTTTGACGTTCGCGGATCCTCCGGTGTCCAGACTTTCGCGAATATCGTACCGTTCGGTAAAATATCGGTTTTTCGTGACCACGACAACGAGTGCGAGATGAATTGATTGCCAGCGCTACCTGAAAAGAATTGATGTATTTGGTACAAGGAAAGAAAATTAAATATTTCGAAATAACGACAATAATAATGACAGTACTACGTATTCGGTGGTTATTGTTTTCAAGTTTTTTTTCTTTAATGCATTTATGTTTGTGCGAAGAAAAATAACTCGAATGCCTGAATAATAATCGCTGTAGCGATGGAAGAGAGCCACCTGTCGTTTCGAAGGGACAAAAAAGGGAAATTGATATTTATGATTTACGACTGTAGAGTTTTTTTTTTCAAACCGGAAGTATAATGCGTTCTTTTCCTTTGTACTGTCTCGAAATGTAGCGTGAGGTGTAATTTTGTCATACGAAAAGTGTGTTAGATCGACAGCTCGAAGGATTATAATGAGCTTCAATTATTTCGTTTTTCATCCTTCCTTGTCATTTAAGGGGTGTGGCCACGGTAGAATTTTCAAGAAATCGATGTTTTTGTTGTTGTTTAAACGATGCTTCATTGACATTAAAATAAGTTAAGTGAAATTAAGTTAGTAGTATTTTTTTTTACCGACTTTGAGCGTATAACGTAAGCCTACATTTGGCACGGATAAATAACTTCGACAATTTTTACCCGATTGACTTCAAATTAAGAAATGATGTTTCTAATTGCATTTCGCAGAGAAGTACGTGCGGAATTTGTAATTAATTAAAAACTTTCCATTTTATGAGCAGTATTATACGAAATTTTTCGCTGGAATTCATCTTTTAAGTTCAAATGCCTACGACATTCGAACAAAACAATATTTTTCAAATTCTGTACGTACTTCTCTAGGTATTTTGATGTAGATTAACGAGAACTTTTTTTTTGTTCTCGATCACAAATTGTGGATACCAAATGTTACGCCCGAAAAAAAAGATACCAAAAGCAAATAGCAGTAGTCGGCCATTTTGTACAAAGAAAAATGAAAAAAAAAATTTGCTATTAGTTTGATATTTATACTAAATAGATGTGTAATTAGTTTTATAAATAAATCACTTTTTCATAGAAACAAAAATTGTTAAATGTGCACATGATTTTATACCCGCTACCGTGGTTATATCCCTTAAAATCATATGAAAAATCAGTTTTCCCTAATGTTCCTCCTGGGTGTACATAAGTGACGCAATTTTACCGTAACATCATCGTTGTTATTCTTTAACGGGTTATACGCAGTTGGAAATTTCAATAAATCAATTTTTCCTTTATTGCATTTTCGGAATGTACATATATTTGAGTATATTCTCTGAAAATGTCAAATCGATCCGGCAAACATTCTTGGAGATACATGCATATTTGTAAGGATTATTAACGATGTGTAACCGACTTTTGAAACTTTGAACGCGTTTTTCTCAAAACGATGTTTTCAAAGTCGGTGAGCATGATTTCTCAAAAACGGCTCAACCGATCGGTCTGCAATTTTAACACAACCTTCTCAGATATATTTTTCAGATATTGATCGAAGAAATAAGATTTTCGATAATTATTTCTATTTTATTTAAACAATTCAACGAAAAAGTTTTGGTCGAAAATTGAAATTTTTTCTTTTTGCAGCCACCAATTTGTCAAAAATCAAAATTTCGACTATTCCTTCGATCAATACCTAGATTTATCTATCCACTAATAGAATCTTTTTGGTTTTTTTATTTTAAATAATCCAAACCCAAGATATCGTGCTCACCGCTAGACAACTTTTTTTAGAGAAGCTCCCGGAGATCGGCTATAGCAGCTTTAAAAATCATTATTTTTACAAATAAAAAATATGAAAATAAAGTTAAATATTACCACAATATGTATATAAATTTTTACGTTAATAAATAAAAATGTCTTTCCAGGAAAAATTCTTGCAAAATCGCCTTTTTTCGGTCTCCTGACTGCGTATAACTCCTTAAGGACATTTTTCTCGTTAGGTCTTTCTTTTTTCATAAAAGATCATTGCTCTTTTTTTTCATTCATGAGTTCGCGGTTGAGTTGGACTGGGCTGGATGGATTATCGGTGGAGAAACATTTCAAACACCATACTCTAACAATGACAATAATTTCTAATGATCTCATATCTTGTAATTGCAGCGTACGAGGTCTGTTCAAAAAGTATCGCGAATTTTGAATTTCCGCGGGCTACGTATATTCGATTTTCGATTTTTTTGTGGCGTTAGGTTGGTACTCATGTCCCTCACTTATGCTGAAAAAATCGGTCATTTTGAATGTCTAGTTAATTGTTGACAGCTGTTTTGGTTAGACGTGTTTTGGCTTGTCTTCGATTTTTGCCTATTCCAAAAAATGGATCAAAGAATCTGTATCAAATTTTGTGTGAAAAAACGAAATTGAGTGCGCGGACGCATTCCGAATGTTGACTGTGGCATATGGTGAAGCTATCTTGGACCAAAGCAACGTTTATCGGTGGTACAAAATGTTCTCAGAGGGCCGTGAAGACGCGAACAACGAAATGCGTTACGGACGCCCGAGCACATCAACAACAGACGAAAACATTGATGAAGTGAAGAAAATAATATTGGCCAATCGTCGAATCACCGTTAGAGAAGTTGCTGAGGATCTAAACATACCGATTGGCTCGTGCTATTCGATTTTTACCAATGATTTGGGCATGAGACGGGTCGCCGCGAAATTCGTGCCAAAATTGCTCAATTTCGAACGAAAACATTGTCGCGTTAACATTGCTAAGGAGCTGTTGGACTCGGTCCGCGACGACCCAAATTTGCTCCAGAGGGTCATAACTGATGACGAATCATGGGTTTATGGTTATGACGTGGAAACCAAAGCTTAATCATCGCAATGGAAGCTGCTTTTTTGGAATAGGCAAAAATCGAAGACAAGTCAAAACGCGTCTAACCAAAACAGCTGTCAACAATTAACTAAACATTCAAAATAGCCGATTTTTTTCAGCATAAGTGAGGGACATGAGTACCAACCTTACGCCACAAAAAAATCGAATATCGAATATACGTAGCCCGCTGAAATTAAAAATTCGCGATACTTTTTGAACAGACCTCGTACACGTGTAATTCGTGTATTTATGTACGCAAAAATGTTTGTTTTTATTTTTTTTAAATAGAATCCGCCATTTTGCTTCTTCACAGAGGAAACTTTGTTCTCGTGAAAAATATTTTTTTTCGAGATTTTCATACCAGACTGTTTCAAATGTCTCAGACAGTGCGAAAATCATATTTCGAAAAAAACTATTTAAACCTGTGTACGTTTGTATGCGTGTGGTCAGCCTAAAAAATTTAAAAAATAATATATTTCGAAAAATTGCCGGAAGTGGCGGGTGTAAAATTTTAAAAAGAATGAAAATTAATAAAACACTGAAATCGTGGAGCCAAAATAACATAGATTTTTTTTCAGGAACTCCGACAATATTAGTAATTCAGACATGCACCCTATACACGATAAAATTTTTATATAGAAAATAATTATATTGACAAAAAAAAACTCACCATATACAATGACTTTCATGGAATCGACGCGACTTGAACATCGCGAGAGAGTGCCATTGCCGGTGATGGATTCGCCACCTTTGTCGGCTCTCAACAAATCGTTCAGTATCTTTATGTAACCTATCGCCAATTTTAACGTGTCCACCTTCGACAATCTCTTCTCGTACGGCATCGTTGGTAAATGAGCTCGTAGATCCTCGAAAGCGTCATTTATATTTTGCATTCGTCGGCGCTCACGAAGATTCGCGTTTTTTCGTTGCTGTGCCGCCTGACGCGGACGCTTCAACAAACCACCGACGCTTCTCCTGCCGTCGCAACTTCGTCTTTTAATAGAAAAAAAAGAACATATATATTCAAAACGTTGTTAACCATCGACGAAGCAGAAAATTACCGTTTGGTCAATTTACAAATTACAATGTAGCTTTTTAATATCAAATTATAACATTGCTCGTTAAATGTCCGATAATTGAAATTCGTTTATTCATCCACTTCTACTAACCTTCTACCACCCTTCTCTATCCACTTCTTACTACCCTTTGTTCAATTTACAAATTACACTGTAGTTTTTTAATATCAAATTACATCATTGATCGTTAAATGTCCGATAATTAAAATTTGTTTATTCATCCACTTCTATTGACCGCTAATTATAAGACCATTGTCGTACGGGATGTGAAGATGATTTTTCAAATTTTCCATCTATTTTCCTTCCTCACAGAGTAAGGTTTACTTGGAAGATGTGTTGAAACGTCGGAAAAACATACATTTATAAAAAAAATTCTGAATGGATACGCGTGTGTGATAGGGATGAAAATTGAAACCGTTGTAAATTCGAATTGGTTTGAGTTTTCGAACCGAAATTTGGCACGTATATAAAACTGCCGGCCTCACTCGTCTGTTATAATTTTCGTGGAGTATGAACAAATCGTTCGGATTTTAGACGATTTAAACATTTTTTTAAATATATTTGATATAAAGAGCGTGCAATTTTCAAGCCATAGGGATAAAACTTTCTACACATATAGACTATTTATTAAATATTGTTCGCTATTGAATTTACAGTCGGTTGATCAAAGCATTGCAAATTTATGGAATTTTGAATTTTTCGAAGAAAAATCGCTGCAGGGATATGTTAAGGGATTAGTGTCACTTGTATAATGGGTAATACTAATGATGATTGTAATATTTTGATCGAAATTTACAATAATTTAAAAAAATTTGTAATCCAAACCAATTTTTTTACATTATTGATGTTTAAACTTATTTTTTTCCATTTTTTTTTAACGAATGTCACTTCATCGTCAATTCTAATGGCGATTTCTAACCCCGCGTGGGTACACTGGGTCTTTAAGGTAGTAGTCTGGTAACTTAAGCCGATTTTCATGTCTTTTTTGGAGTGCGTTTTTTTGTAGGAAAATAAAAATGAATCGTTTTGGATATTTAGGATGTTTTTATTTACATATTAAAGAAACAAAAAAAAATTGTTTGAAAAAATTTAATAGTTTATTATCATTATTATTATTGATCGAAGTTGGCACCTCGAAGTTGGCAGCCCGGGTCCTAACTTTTTTTTCTACCGAACCGATTGCTTTCAAATTTTAACAGACTACTCTACACACTTATAATTCTCGTCGGAACCACCGAGAAATTTTTTCACCCCTAACTTTTTATTTTACAACCCCTTCTTTGCTAAAGTCCTTTTATTTTAGCAAAGAAGGGGTTGTAAAATAAAAAGTTAGGGGTGAAAAAATTTCTCGGTGGTTCCGACGAGAACTATAAGCGTGTAGAGTAGCTTGTTAAAATTTGAAAGCAATCGGTTCGGTAGAAAAAAAAGTTAGGACCCGGGCTGCCAACTTCGAGGTGCCAACTTCGATCAATAATAATAATAATAATAAACTATAAAATTTTTCAAAAAAATTTTGTTTGTATCTTTAATATGTAAATAAAAACATCCTAAATATCCAAAACGATTTATTTTTATTTTCCTACAAAAAAACGTCCTTCAAAAAAGACATGAAAATCGGCTTAAGTTACCAGACTACTACCTTAAAGGAACAGTCGCAATTTCAAACTCCTATTTCTCTCCGCTTTTTTCACTATTTTTCAATTTCTATTAACAACGGTTTCAAACTTTGGACTTTGGCAACTTCTGGGCCATGTAGTAGACACTTTAAGAAGTAATCCAGATTTTTTTCCGATTTTTTTAAAGCCTAGAAAACTCTAAAAACTCAACTGTTCTCTCAATGACCCAATGTGGACATCATGTCTCGAAAAATATAGTGTATACACGGGGGGGTTAATATATTAATCACTATTTACGATGAATCTTTTCTATTTTCGTTTAAGCTCCGGCAATTTTTGGGATACCAGTGCAAAAGCTTACTACATCAATTGGGTACTATGAAAGGATATTGAATTTAAAGAAAATCCTTTACGAATATTCAATATTTATGGTATTATCAATTTTTCGAAGAATGCATTAAAGATCAAGCAAACTTCACATTGTTAAGTTGAAAAAAATGGTGCAAACTGTAACTCGCATCTTCCTCATCATTTTGATGAATGTGCAAAAATGATGAGGAAGCAAATATGCAATTTTCAATTTGCACTATTTTTTATCAATATTTGAACTTGAAAAAAAATTTATATCTTTAAAAAAATTAAGATTTTACTTCAGCGCTTATATTTTCTCAATTAACTCACTTTCTCGTTTGATTCTCCTGATCGCTGCTGTACGAACTGAGATTGTCGCGGCTGTTCTCATCGTACGGATAAAATTCACTTCCGCTACAGCTACCGGTACTACCGGGTGGATGAGGCGTCAATTGAGAGACTATCGGCGATAAACTGGCGGTAGCTGGTATTCCGCAGTGTGGCGGAACAGACGGAATAGCCGGATTGCCAAGAAAACTGTGAGCTTCGTACATGTAATGACGATTCATCATGTCGATACCCAAATTGTCCATCGAATACATCTCTACGAGTTGTTATTTTTATCTCACAAGACTATATATATATTGCACTATGCCAAAACTCTTGGCGAATAAAGTAATGAATGTGTGATTGAATTATATCGTTTTTATAAATCGACTTTGTTATTTGTATTATTATTGTTAATGACCAGATTATTTTGACTAGTTAAAATGACTTTCCGAGTTTCAGCTCGCGCCAATCATTTTTTTTTCGTATATTCCACTTGTTTTTGTTTTGTTTCAATTCATGTTTTATAGACCGTGCATATTCTAAAACAATTTGATTTCATTGGGATCACGAAGTTTTTACGAAATATATTAAATCCTGCTGCGCGCGCCATTTTTGTTTTTTTTTTCTACTTCAGGAACTTTGTACCTTTGGAGATAATTTGATTAATTTTTTGTAATTTCAAACAAATCTCTCGGAATGTAATACATCCACTCGAGCACGTTACGAGGATTTAAACGTTTCGATGGTAATACGTGGCAAAGGGACAGCGGCGCGTGGCGGAACAAAATTTCTCCAAACAAGGGCACGTGCCGCACCACACCGAGTACATTATCGTACACGTGTCATCGGTGATTCTAACAGAGAACAATCGTGTTATCGTGTTGAATTATATTTAACCGGCACGTGAGCCTCGATAACGATGCATCGGCACGTATCACGTTTTCTCTTGTGGGCAACGTTCTATTAATTCGCAATTAAACGTCACGCACGTTAATTCTTTCAACGCTTTCAAACCCCTTTTTTTTCGTCTAGCTTAATATGATTTTATTGAAATTTTCCAAATATTCGCACATTTATCTTCTGATTGTGAGTATTATTCTTCGGAATACATTTTTTCTTTTTTTAACGGATAACCCCACGAACGAATGTTTTTTTTTTAATCTTTAATTATTATCCCTTTCTGCGAGTGAATTAATGTCACTTGTGTAATGGCTAATACTAATGATGATCGTAATATTTTAATCACAATTTACAATGATTTAAACAAACTTGCGATCGAAAGGAATTTTTTAACTTATTGATGTTTAACGAATTTATATTCACATTTTCTTTTTCAACAAATGTCACTTCATCGTCAATTCTAATGACGATTTTCAATCTATTGATCACTATTTATAATGATCACATTTTTTATTCCCGAAATAATTTGTCGACATTTAAAGGATATTTATCACTTTAGAGAAAGAATGAAAAGAACAAACGTTTGTTTTGTACGCTACGAGCTTGTTTATTTGTAACGTAGTGCGCACGAAAGGGGATTGGAAAATTGGAATTAAAACGTTCGTGACACTCGAGGGATCGTCGTCGAACTGTCCGGTAGGTTATCGAGTTCGTGTGTCGCATTGCCTGAAACGGGCAAAGAGGTGAACAGCGAAGAGCACCCTCATCCCCCTCTCATAAGGTATATAATGTGAACGATCTGTATATACGGTATATTTTCCCGGAGGGGTTTACGAGGATATACAAGTAACCGATGAGAACTTTTCGTCCAATCGTCGATTCGCAGAGGCGGTCTGACTCGGGGGTTGCTGGGGGTAGCGGTAACGCCTATTCATCGATCTTGATAAGGGGATGATGTCGAAGAAGAGAGAACGAACAGAGGTCGACGATCGAAAGAGGAACAAGGGCGCGGGATAATGAAATACAGGAAGTTGCAGATTAGCGGGGAAAAAAGAGGCATATTTTTCTTATACCCAGTATTGAGGAATTTTATAAGGCAAAAAAACACACGTGCAATTTAAAAACTTGCACATTACGTTCTCATTATTTTTATCTTTCTCACAAATTTCCTGCGGGCGCAATAAATTAAATAATGAAGAGAGAATGTGCAAGTTTATAACTTGCACGTGTTTTTTTTTGTTCATTAGATTCGATCTGAAGAATTCTAAGGTATCACCAGAATTACCTAAGACAATTTTATGATTGTTCATTATTTATTGTGTGTTCCAACGTATACCCTTTCGGGTTTTTAAGAAAAACAAAGCAAAAAAAAACACACGTGCAATTTAAAAACTTGCACATTACGCCCTCATTATTTTTATCTTTCTCACAAATTTCCTGCAGGCGCAATAAATTAAATTATGAGAAGAGAATGTGCAAGTTTATAACCTGCACGTGTTTTTTTATTTGTTCAATAGATTCGATCTGAAGAATTCTAAGGTATCGCCAGAATTACCTAATACAGTTTTATGATTGTTCAGTATTTATTGTGTGTTCCAACGTATACCCTTTCGGGTTTTTACGCATGGCCCTTCCCAATTTGTTTGCATTTTCCCATTTTTTCCCCCCTGTCACTCCCTACCCGCAATTCGCTAAGCTAACCTAACTTCCATTACGTCCGCAGACGTCATGGCTACACTGTATCGCATTTGCCATGGGCACAGGGAAATTGTGGAAAACCTGTGTCGATAAAGACGGTTTTTTGTTTTTGAGTAAGTTTCATTTGTATTACCATCAGAAACTCAGAAAAACTGCCTCGCGCTCAGTAGTCAGCGTGCAAATCAGTGCACGGTTACGTGGTCACCCATCCCAGTACTGATCGCGGCCAATACTGCTTAACACGGGAGATCGTCGAAGCCGAGCACCGACCGCGCGTCCACTGCTGCCGGTTTATGATTCTTCATAATTATTCTGCAAAATTGACTAAAGTTAGAGAAAGGTCGTTAATTTTGTGAAGCACACAACATTTTTAATATTCAAAACTTTATTTATTTATATATCACATGTTGAATTTTTGGTTTAGACATAAATTAAAAATGATTTACAATTTTTATTTATTAATATACGAAATCAAAAATTTGTACAATCTTGGAGCTCTTTACCAATTCTTTTCAAATTCAATGCCCAACATGGTCATTCCGTGATCTATTTTTATGGCAAGTGCCATAAAAATAAAAAAAATCCTCTATAGTTGTAAATTTAACAAAGTACATACAACAAAACAAAATATGAAAATTTCAACGAAGTTCAAAATTCAATATAATATTACCGCTATCATCGATTCACGACCAAATTCGATAACAATCTTCATTCAATGATGCTCCATTCGTGCAAGAGAAATTTGCTCATGATCTCAAAATTTGTGAAAGACACATTGATTACAGACATTTTTCGTAATATTACAAATTTTATGACACATAAAATTCGAGAATTGAAAATTTACGAATGTTCGAGCGATCACAGACATTTAAAAATAAATTCAAGGCTTATGCGATTCTCACTATAATTGTAGAAAACAATGGAGGGTCGTTGCTCAAAATCGGTGTTCCACGAATTGCGTCCAGTAGTTCTCGAGATATAGCATATTAAATTTTCGGAGCCTATTACACACACACACACATACATACACGCCCACAGCAATTTAAAAGAATATATGAATTTCCGAATTATTGGCACATTTTAAAGGCATTGGCATTGAAAACTAATTTTTTTTTTAACGATAACAAAGTTTCATTTACGAGGAAGCAAAATGCAACAACAATTTGTTACGACGAGCTTTTGGCGCGCAGTAATATCGGGTCAATTTAAGGTAGTCGTCTGGTAACTTAAGCCGATTTTCATGTCTTTTTTGGAGGGCGTTTTTTTGTAGGAAAATAAAAATGAATCGTTTTGGATATTTAGGATGTTTTTATTTACATATTAAAGATACAAAAAAAAATTTGTTGAAAAAATTTAATAGTTTATTATTATTATTATTATTATTGATCGAAGTTGGCACCTCGAAAAAAAAGCGCGTGGGTGGCCCCGGTGATTTTGACTCTTGATGTTATCTGAAATAAAAAATTCTTGATAATTCTTAATCTATAGACATGTCAGTCTGGTCGGAACTACTGAAAAATTTTGTCACCCCTAAATTTTTATTTTACAACCCCTTCTTTGCTAAAATAAAAGGACTTTTTTTTCCAAAGTCCGCCATTTTGTTATTTATCCATGAAATTTAACTTCAGTAGTTCCGACCAGAATGACATGTCTATAGATTAAGAATTATCAAGAATTTTTGATTTCAGATAACATCAAGGGCCAAAATCACCGGGGCCACCCACGCGCTTTTTTTTCGAGGTGCCAACTTCGATCAATAATAATAATAATAATAAACTATTAAATTTTTTCAAAAAAATTTTTTTTTGTATCTTTAATATGTAAATAAAAACATCCTAAATATCCAAAACGATTCATTTTTATTTTCCTACAAAAAATCGCCCTCCAAAAAAGACATGAAAATCGGCTTAAGTTACCAGACTACTACCTTAATATAGATGATAACGCGGATTCGAATAAGTATTAAAAAAATATCTTATGAATGGCAGTATACGATTTAAATGCATTTGCCAACAAGATATGGGAGAATTTAATTTTTATTGGTTGAATATGTATAATTCTTTTTAAGTACCATTTTCATGGATTTCGAATCAGATATAATCCTGAATGTTATTATAAAGCAAGCATTTGACGCCGCAATGATATGAAAAATTAAAGGATAATTCCACTGTCCGATTTGTAGAATTTAATTTTTATTGGTTGAATATGTATAATTCCTTTCAAGTACTATTTTCATGGATTTCGAAACAGATACAATCCTGAATGTTATTACAAAGCAAGCATTTGAAGCCGCTATCATATGAAAAGTTACAGGATAATACTACTGTCTCATTTGTAGAATTTAATTTTTATTTGATGAACATGTACGAGTATAATTATTTTGAAGTACCATTTTCATGGATTTCGAATCAGAATTAATCCTGAATGTTATTACAAAACAAACATTTGAAGCCGCAATCATATGAAAAGTTGAAGGATAATTCCACTGTCCGATTTGTAGAATTAAACTTTTATTGGTTGAATATGTATAATTCCTTTTAAGTACTATTTTCATGGATTTCGAATCAGATATAATCCCGAATGTTATTACAACGCAAGCATTTAAAGCCGCTATCATATGAAAAGTTAAAGGATAATTCTACTATCCGATTTGTGGTAAGGGTAAAATCGGCAATGAATACATGTTTGTACCACTAATAGGATACGTCAAATAAAATATTGATTTCATAAAATATTTGAGTTATGAAATAACAATTTCATTCGTTCAATTATTATTTCGTTAATTCGACGAAATTGTAGTCAGACCAACGGAATCGGTTGGTTCGATCTAATTTTTCCCTCGGAGTATATATACTAGTGGTATATATATTTTCTTAAATTTGTGTCTTCTTGTCGCGACGCATCGTCAGTTACGTCTCATAATTATCATTTTGTGTTATTTCAATTGACACCACTACTAAATCGGATATCATTATTATTATCATAGTTATTTTATTTATGAGCTCGGATCTTTTGACAGGGGTGTTTTTTCGTACACGAGAACAACCATATTGTGACAATATGCCTTCAACCGCAAAACTACGTTCTTTTTCCCTTGATTGACATTTGATTATCTCTACCACATACGAGCCCTTCTATACTTTCCGAATAATTATAGAAATCAGATCGTGGTTCACCGAGGTCGAATCTTTCGCCTCAACGTCCTCGTGTTCTTCGTGTGTCCGTACAACAATCTGGCGTACATAGGATATTATAATTACAGGCTCGAACACACCGGCCAAATGTCACCGGGGCGGTTAACCCACAACGCAACCCTTACTCGGTTGTCCACACAACACACAAACTATGTGGCGAATGCACGTGTCACGCACGTGTCAACTATACTTCCTTTTACCAGTTGCAAATTCGTCACTGATTTTTTCGGTAAAACGATGTTTTTCAGTATTTGCACATGTCCCAACAGCGAAGGAGTTTCATAACGAAAAGAATCACGTACAAATAACAGAGAATAAATCAAATTAACAAAAATTCGAGTGACTCGGTCGGCGGACAGGTAGATCAGCAAATCCCCTTCATTTGCTGCAATGTTCATTGCAATAATTTGACGATTTTTTAATGTACAAAATATTTCATTTTACAGAAAATATCTGTGATTGATATAACTTGCGTAAATTTATAAACATCGAGTAAAAACTTTCTACACAAATAGGCCAGAGGTCAATGACGTTTCGTATCGAATTTGCCGATAATCGATAAAAGGGTTGAGATTTTATGGAATTAAACATTTTTCGACAAATGTCTGTTACCATTTTAACTCGAAAAAATTTCGAGCCATCAATGTGTAATTTTTTTGCATAAACAAATTAACCATACGACGAATTGTTTGGTACTGTATTTGGTGAGGATCGGCAAAAAGATTAAGACTTTATGGAATATTGACTTTCCAAGCAAAGCCAAAACACACTGTCGAACACAGTAAAGAGGACAGAATGAAGGGCGGGATTGAAGCTTGCACGATGCTTGCTCCTGCTTTTCGAATATTGACATAGTTTCCTCTACCAGAGGCCAAAATGACGATAGCCACTTGCACAGAGAGAGTTTTGTAAATCTTTAAAAAAGAGAAGGAACCGGTGAGCGAGTTCTTTATAATTATTACGAGCAATAATTTTGAAACATCTGCATTATTTTTGCAACAGCTGCTACACTTTTCCAGTTTTTCTTTTACTTTTGCAATATCCGCTATATTTTCCCCAGTCCTATCATCATTTTTCTTTTTAACGTAACTATTTATATTATTAGTGTTTCGACGGTATACTTTTTCAGGTTTCTACGTTCCTTCCCCTCTGTTCCTATTTCCATTGTATTCCTTAAGATCCCTCTCCCCTCAGAGTGTTGTCCGAAGTCATTCTGTCCTAATATAGCACTGTATTGAATTTATGGCACACGGGAACTGCCAAAAACCTCGCCGATAGTGACAGCTACAATTTTACTGAGTTTCAGTTATATTACTATCAGAAGCTCAGAAAAATTCCCTCCCGATCGGCAATCGGCGTGCAAGCCAGTGCATCACTAAGCGTTCACCCATTCCAGTACCAATTGCGACCAATACTGCTTGAAAGATTGTCAAAGTTCTGTTTTACCGACTCAGTTATACGAACAGAATGCATTGAAATTTTGGACCAAACGCCAGTCCTAAGCTATCGAATCAGATGATGTAAATAAATTAAGTAACTGTGGACACCTTTATTTAAATCGTGAGGACGAGAAAACGTTGAAATTCAAAATAGAAATGTATATTTCTAGCTACAAACAAGGAGATCTACAACAAAGATGGAAATAATAATTATTGTAGACCGTAATTTCGAAAAATTGACCATTACGATGTAGACAGATAGACACTCTGCTAACGAGCATTTGTTTGTTGCTATATCTACTTAATTAACAAAATGGAATTTAGCAAAAAAACACAGTAGTCGCCGAAAAATGTTTTGGTTTAGTTAGTTTTTATACCACTGGCACTACTTGCAGATCCAAACGCGCGATTTTCCTTAGTAAATTTCCAGTCCACTAGAATTGGTGTGTGTGCTTCGCGTGCTGCTTTGTACGTTTGTCGTCTACAGATCGCACGATCGTACGAAGTATAGATACGAACGAACACCGAGCACGACATCGACAGTCAATCACAATGACTAGAATCGATGTGCGCGCATCGCGCGTTGCTTTGTAGGTTAGATTCGTCATTTACGATCGTACGATCTGAAGTATACAGATGAATGCACTCATAGCACGACATCGACAGCCAATCATAATGACAAGAATCGGTGTGCGCGCATCGCGCGCCGGTTCATAGATTAGGTTTGTGGTTTACGATCGTACGATCTGAAGTGTGCACATGAACGAACTCCGAGCACGAAATCGACAGCCAATCGTAATGACGATTAGCCGGATTCATAAATAAATCGAATTTCGAGATATTTCGGTGACAGATCTTTTTTATAGGGGGCAACAGACAATTTCCGTGAGTTTTTGGGATACTACCTAACAAATTCGAGGTCACAATACCAAAATCCATAGTACATCGCTTCTAGCACGGTTATTTTGCTTAGTTCGCACATGTAACTTGAATGTTACACAAATTTCAATGGTCCCCACTATACCGACACTGTCGGAATCTTTCTTCGTCCTACACCCGCCTATCACTTCGAAAACGCGAAATGTACTTTCTCCAAAATGGCACAAGCGATTTGGACGGAATAAGCTGAGCCACTGGAGTATGGTGGCAAAAAGTGCTTAAGCTTTTTTCATCTCGGTCGGTTGTACCGTTTTGAAGAAAATATCGATAAGAATTTTCAGCTATCTCTCTCGCACTCACGTGTCACGTGGTACATGTGCGCTTTCCTCTTAAGGCCGTAGTCTGGTCTAGAGCGAGGTTTTGGACGTCATTTCTAATGTGCAATAACGTTTAAACCGTTGAAGTTGTCTTGATGAAAATTTACACGTGCATTTATTGATCCTTAGAGAATACTTGTACATTAAAAAAGAAAATTATTTTAAATATTTTCATGTAGTTTTTTGCCTTGTTGCAACATGGTGCGCCGAAATCGGCGCCCACTCTGGACGATGTTGTATGCATCTGAAAAAAAAAAAATATATATATTCTCAATCTGTATGAGTATTCTGAGCATTGATAGCAGAATTGGTACTTAACAAAATTTTTTGACAAAATGGCGGCCTTGTGAACTTTCATTAATGATATTTCATACATTTTCGGGTATTCGACGAGTTATAAAATGTCGGCAAAATTATTGTTCGACTCAATAAATTTTTTTTTTAAGTACCAATTCTGCTACCAGTGCTCAGAATACTCATACAGATTGAGAATATATATATATATTTTTTTTCAGATGCATACAACATCATCCAGAGTGGGCGCCAATTTCGACGCACCATGTTGCAACAAGGCAAAAAACTACATGAAAATATTTAAAATAATTTTTTTTTTTAATGTACAAGTGTTCTCTAAGGATCAATAAATGCACGTGTAAATTTTCATCAAGCAACTTCAACGGTTTAAACGTTGTTGCACATTAGAAATGACGTCAAAAATCTCGCTCTAGACCAGACTACGGCCTTAAGAGGAGGCTAAATCTGCGCAATGATCACGTGAGTGCAAGAGAGATCACGGCATAGAGATTATGGGAGAGCGACAGAGAGGGCCTTCCCTTAATATTAACGTGCTTTTTTCTCTCCGGCAATACTCTTGCAATATAATCTTGACATTTTTACGACTAATGTTACGTACTCTATTCGACTACTTTCCCCATTTGCGCCATACTCTTGCCGCACCATTCACGCTTCTCGTATTCTTACATGTTTTTTTATTGCCAACCATAATCGTAATTCGTGTCATACTTAACATTTTTTCATTTCTTATATTCTCTTCCTCCCGCATTCTACTAAACCTTTATAACAACAGGAATATTTTTCCATTATTTGAAACAAAACTTGTACAATATATTGCATCCAATTCTCCTTTGTAACACAACGCGCCAAACGATCTAATAAACAAAACCCCATTACCAAACCCATTAAGTGTTCGGATAATTAGGAATGGAAACCCATAGAGGGGTTTTCCACGGAGATGATGAATTACGAGTCTTCGACGAAGGTTGGGGGCTAATATATCAGAGCTATGAAAGGGGGGAAATGAAGAACGGAAATGCCCGTTGAAATAAATATATCCAATATAAATAGAATTTTGTTTCTCTGCACGCGATATCTCGTTCTTTATTTCTTCACATTTTATTCGATATATAATTCGCCTCTCTCTCTCTTTTTCGCTGTTTCTCTCACTTTTGAACCAGATGGATATAGAAAAATCCAAGTAGATAATCACCACGAGATATTATTGCAGGATAATGAAGGATGAAAGAGATGGACGAACGATGAGTGTAAAATAAGACTATAAACCCAGGTCACGAATTGCAACAGCCGTAAATTTTTGCCACACGTGTGTATGCAATGCTTCGAGCGCTAGAAGCGTCCCGATCCTCAACGGAGATAGACAGTACGTAATCCCGAATGAAAATAATGGATCAGTCTTTGCCCCTCTCGAATAATACGTACGATAGAATTTTTTTTGTGCTCTCCGAACTCGAACATCGTTCTAGGATTAAATGTAAATGTGCGAATCCTTCACTCCCTCCAATCTCTTTGCTCTTGCGCATCGCGATGAATGTATACGTAAGAATTATTCGGTTGTTAAAATCGTACGAGGGGACGTACGATCCACAGTCGCTTTTCAATAATTAAAACGTAATTCTTTTGTCAATTATTATACATTTTGTTCCTCCCAAATGTTGTATTTTCTATTAATGATAAAAAATAAATAATAATTATACACGGTACGTGCAATCGTGCCTAATGATTTGAATATTTTTATGTAAAAATTTGATAATCTATTGTGCCGCTTGGATTTATATTTTCTTTTAAATAAGTGACGAGCCAAATTCTTGCAGAAGATTTTGGATCATGCAAATATTCCTATTTAAAAATGTATTGAATATATGTTTATTCCTCCGTTGTTCTGACGATGATAAAAATTTAATACGATGACGACACACTACTGTACGATAATATTGAAGGAATTTTCCACGGTTCATCCCCTTTCGGGATTCACTGTATCCAACACCTGGTCCCGCAAAACATCACACCCCCCCCCCCGCTGTGCACGGACGCACAAACCCCCCCGTGTGTTACATCCTGGTACAAAACCATTGAAAATACGTTTCGTTCCCTAAGTGTCTATTAATTTACTCTACCTATATATATATATATATAACCACTAGTGTGAAATCGATTTACGAACCATCTCTCGATTTTTCCCTCTCGAGAGTCTCTCGTCACGGTTCACCCTCGAATTTCACACCCCTCTGCAACATGACATATGAATACGAGTGGAGTTTCATTCGTGATACATATATGTTCATCACGTTATCGGTAATATTGAAATTTGAATTCACAATGCTTTTTACGCGATATCAATTCAATTTTTCTTTAGCTTTATTTTCATCAAACAAACAAACAAACGTGTTTTCAATGCCATTGAGTGCCGAAATATTTCCAAACATTGAAAGCTGACATTTAGAAAAAATGTCCGGACGGATATGTGCGTGATAGAGGTGCAAAATTAAGACCGCTCTAACTTTGAATTGGTTTGAGGTTTCAGGCTGAAATTTGGCATACAACTAAATCAGCAAAGAGCCTTTTTTCGATACGATTTTGCTCGGAAGTTGCATGAGTTATGCTCTTAAAGGGTTATACGAGGGGGGGACCCAAAAAAAACGGGAATTGCGCTGCTGCGGGGAGGGAGAGCGACCCATTGCTCGACCAGGTGTCCGTTGGGGACACGTCTCCTGAGTTAGTGTGCGAAGTTCTGTCGCCGTGAGTGCATCGGTTCGCCCGTGGGAATTTTTGTAGTGAAACAACTTTTTCCATTTCGGCGAAAACGTGATGGCTGATTGTCGAGAGCAACGCGCGGCTGTGAAATTTTGTTTCCTGTTGGGGAAATCGGCCGCGGAAACTACTGTAATGCTTAAGACTGCTTATGGAGATGCTGCCCTAAGTAAAACCAAAGTCTACGAGTGGTTTTCACGTTTTAAAAATGGAGAAATGTCAATCGAAGACCAACCCCGTTCGGGACGCCCCTCAACGTCAAGAAGTGACGGAAACGTCGACAAAATCAATGCTCTCATTCATGAAGACCGTCGTCGAACCATTGATCAACTCTGCGAGATGTCTGGGATATCATGGAGTTCAATTCAGAGGATTTTATCCTAAGATTTGCACATGAGCAGAGTTGCAGCCAAATTTGTCCCTCGCCTTCTCACAGACGAGCACAGGGAGCGTCGAGTTCAGGCATGTTTTGAAAGTCAAAATCAGCTCGAAGAGAACCCTGAACTTTTTTCGAAGGTGATTACTGGTGATGAATCGTGGTGCTATGGATACGACCCCGAAACAAAGCAGCAATCAAGCGTTTTGCCACTGTGGAGGAGGTAAAACAAAAATCGCTGGAAGGCCTAAAGAACATCCCGATAAGTGAATTTAAAAAATGTTTTGAACATTGGAAGGATCGTTTGCAGAGGTGCGTTGTCGTCAAAGGAGAATACTTTGAAGGTGATCAAAATTTGGTGTGAAAATATTAAAAACTAAAGAAATTATGACGAAATTCCCGTTTTTTTGGGTCCCCCCTCGTACATACAGTTGTAGCGGGCTAAATGACGACATTTTCTCGATTTTATTAGTAATTGTGTCCACCGCAAAGGTACTTTAAAAAAAACACGATTCTGAGATAATCGCGTTTAAAGTTTCGAGCAGTCGCGCGCGCTACTTGAGGTAGCGCGCTAAAAATAGCTATAACTTCGGATCTAATGCTCCGATCGTTATGAAATTTGGTGAGAGTATTCTTAAGATACTGTACTTAAAGAATATGCAATAACAAATTCTAACCACCACAACTGTATATAACCCATTAATGCACATTCTTAGAGAATTTTCAAAGTCTTATCAAATCTACAAAAATGTGTTCGATTGTTAGAGAAATCGCATTGAACAAAGGCCCGTTACTGTTTTACTAGTTCCAAATTTCTGCCTGAAAAGTGCGTTTTTGTAATTGGGATTTCTCGACGTTTTCGACGTTTTCGAACACAAAATTCAATTTTTATTTTTTCACGTTAAATAAATCTTTCCCTGTGAGGAAGAAAAATGAATGCTCATTGAAATCAACTGATTTTATGAATGATTGATTAATTTGTGAAATTTTATACGGCAATTTATAATACGAGTAAATGAAAAATAGTGATCGCTGTAAGTGAACAATCATAGGCGATTGTCGCACTTTCACGCATCGATTAATCGAGATATACAATAGCAGCCAGCGGTACATACAATTTTCACAAAGGAGCACATATATCGGAACGGTATATCGCGTGTGGCGATAACAAATCGATTTACGAGGTCGTACACGGGGAGTATCATCCATTTGCCACTGCCTTTGCGAAGGATGATGAGGCTGATGGGATCCCGCACGGGACTGCACGCTCGTGCGGGGTGCATTGGTGCGTGCAACGTTTTGGGGGTCGCGTGACCCCACCGGGGGTTATACCGTTCGAGGACACCGCACTGTACCATCTCCCTTCACCCAAACCCATACCGGAAACGTTATTCCGCTACCGGATGCACGAGTGCATGTTATTAGACAGGTGGCTTTATCACCGGTGTGGAAAAACTTGCTGTACCCTTTTATGTTGCGAAATATATATTTTTATCGCCAGAGGCCTTTTCCCTACCCAGTTACAATTCGGAGAACGCACGTTGCGCGTATGACTCGAGCACGTAAACATAAACTAAGTATTACGGTTGAATTATGCATTTATGACAAATTTAAATACTTCACCGGCAGCAGAAAAAAATGATACAAATAGAAATTTGCACATTGCCTTGTCAAATTTTACTTTCCCGTGGAGGAAGCTTTGTGCATGCGGAAATATGTCGAAGAAGCGATATCCAAATGTCAATTTGGACCATTTTTATTTCCTTTAAGGGAGGAAATAGGGTTAGACGGTTCAAAAAAATCGATTTTTTTTTTAATTTCATAAATTGTTAGTAAAACTAATGAAAAATATGTTCCCAAAATTTTTAATGAAAATTCCGACTCGTTCTATTGTTATACGCCATTAAAGTGAGCGGCTCTCCTTCAGGCCCCGAACGCGCCACGTGTTTCAAACGCGTTTTTGTGAATACGACTTTTTTTTAACTCGCGTACACGCTAGTTTGAAAAGTTTTCAACCAATCGTTTTGAAAATTGGCAGTTATTTTCTTCATAGTATTGCGCTCCATATGAACCTAAAATCGGAATATTATCATTATTTAAAATAATTCTTTTATTGCAAATAAAGTTGTAAAAAATGGCAAAAAATCATGCTTTTTTGTTTTGACCCCTGTAAAAAATTCAATTTTCTATTTTTTTGATAGCATTTAGGTTCATATAGAAGAGAGACATATAATAAAAGTAAATTCCAACCTCGTTTGATTTCAGATGAAAATTGCGGCTTCCAGAATGTACGCAAAATGCTGAGTCTTTTTTATTTTATAGTATATACTTAAATTTTATAGTGTATAGTATATAGTATATACCAATTTTATAGTATATACTTAAATATATGTATAAAATATTCTCAAAGTTTCAATAAATTATATTCATTTTTATACTATAAAAAAATTCATGAATATCATTGAGAAAACGCTGTCCTAACCCTATTTCCCCCCTCAAGTTCTTAGAGTGAGGTTTTCTTGGTTTTTAATGCATTATTTTTTTTCGAAACTACCAATCCTTCCGAGATTTGCAGATCAATATGGCGCCACTACGAATTCGGATCCATCGATTTTTTAACTTGTCTAAATAGTTAGATTAGATCTGCAACCCGCAAGCATATTAAAATACGTGAAATTTGTCTACGATTCAATGAATTAGACGACAAGCTAAACTTCAACCACCAACTCCAACAATCCAAGATCAAACTAACAAACAGAGCCTCCCATTTCAGAAGCATCACATTCTCTAAGCAAAAAATTCGTACAAAACAAGTCGGGAAAATATCCAAATGTATCCGTCGACCAATTATTGAATATGGGCATCTAATCTTTGTTAACTGCAGAGAAAACGCACTGAAAAACATTAGAACTACAGAAACCAGTGCACTCCGACGTCTCACACGTATCCGAAATCCGTCAAACCCTCTCTATAATCCGCGCAATTTACTTATATATGAAAAAACAGGCATTACACCAATAACAAACAGAATACAGACCCTCACCTCAAAGTTTCCAACAGAACAACTAGACCATTATGTATAGAACGATTACCGGACACCACACCGAAACACAAATTTCCGAAGCATAGTATTTTCCAAAACCCACAATACATGCACAACGTCAACCGATAATGCTCCCATTCAAAGTACAATACAAAAACAAAACTTTTGTACACTTTGGACAATAAGAATTCCAAACCACACCTAAGAAAATCATAGGCTGAAGGACTTCGGTCGATGACCTATTGACATTTTATGTTTGTAACCATGTTTATATTTGTAACCATCTCATGTAACTTTATGTCAATAAATACATTTTACTACTTACTACTACTTCAATGAATTACAAACTCAGAATCGATCATAAAACTAAAGTAACGAATTTGCTCGGTTTAAATATGTCTTATAGATTATGTTCACGTGTTCAATTTTTTTCCTTCTGTCTAACATCGTGGGTCAAACTTCATCCTTCCTCGATATTTTTCATTTAGCAAAGAATGACATGGAGTAATGTCATGCGAGTGTAAAATTGAACTTTTTCATACGAAAATTTCTTTCGAAATTGAAATATCGATATTTCAACATTTTCGTAATGCAACTCTAATTTGATTAGCTATTCCGCCCATACTACGTTAGTCTGAGCATGTTTGAAATTTTTTGAATATCACTCGGATATGCTTAAAAGTTTAATTAAAAATGGTGTATACATCCTTGATCTTCCCGCATCGAAAAATCCGTCTAAAAATCGAGTAACACGAGTATAACAGTTTTACCAAGTTTCAGAGTGCGATCCTGCTATCATGAAATCTTCGTTGAAATCGCCATTTTAAATTCGAATAACCTATTCAATTTCAAATTGAACGGCAACTGTTTGAAAATCTTGGATATACAAGGGACTTATATTTTTCATGACTTTGACCTGGCCTCCGTTGTTTAGATGATCGTATCGGAAAAATATTCTCATATGAAATACTACGCCTTGCACAATAAACGTTGAGTGACCAACGATGCTATCTCCGATGCTTATCACCGATTTTGTCCGTCCAGCTGTGGCTCAGCTAGTGTGTCGATAAAATACACAATTCGATAAATTACCGATGTTTGGATGAATAAGAATATAAGGGTGCTTGGAATTTTTTAAATATATCGGGCATTCAAAGCCAAATCGACATCGCTGTTACCCTCACCATTGTTTATTTATTTTTCCTTTGAGTATGTTTCAGTGTGACACGGAAAATTGCACACACCAATTTGCAGATTTTTTCGAAAATTCACATGTTTGTAATAATCAAACCTGGTAATTCGACTGTGTTGTATTTTTTTGTTGTAATTTACACAGTAAATCCCTCGATAGAAAACAACATTTTTGAGACTATTTCGGTTATGCCTGTTCCTTTATTTTTTAGGTAGCAGAACCGAATCATCGAGATAACATTTTTTTTGACATACATGATGGAATTTTTCTGTTGTTATTTGTTTTATGTTAAAAGATATTTTTGTGGGAAGGAGAGGGAGTGTGAGTTTAAAAAAGTCAGACTGAGAGTTATAATATATTATTTTTATGGCATACAAATTATAGTTAAAAATGCCATCAAAATAATATATTATAACTCGAAGACAATTCCTTTTTTTTCATTCGGACCTTCATCAAGATTTCTTTTATTGCTCATTTTATATATAGAAAATATTTTTTTAATATAAAATATTTTTATGTGTTGAAGGTCCGAATGAAAAAAAAGAAATTGTCTTCGAGTCATAATATATTCTTTTGATGGCATTTTTAACTATAATTTTTATGCCATAAAAAATAACACATTATAACTCGAAGTCTGACTTTTTTAAACTCACACTCCCTCTCCTTCATATAGAAATGTTTTTTTTAATATAAAATAAACAATAACAGAAAAATTCCATCATGTATGTCAAACTTTTTTGTGCCACTCGCACTCTATGAAACACTTGAAGGAAAAAAATAACGACTGTAAGTCACAATTAAGTCGAGTTCGCGTGGAATGCCCCATACATATCCTATTGATGAATACTGTATTCAAGCTTTTATAACGGTGGTCGTTAGATCTCCAGATATCTTTATATTCCATTGCACAATGAAATCATCTCCCTCGTGGTCAGTCAATAAAATAACACGAGAGTCAAGAGTTGGACAGTGAGCTTGTTATAGAGCCATATTGAGAGGTCAGCATACAGAAAGAAATAAGAAAATAATTCTATATGGTAAAGAATAAGAATTTTGTTATCCCGCAAAACGCAATTCTCTTATTTCTTTTTTTCTGATTTTCTGAAAAGCAATTAATACCATATCATTTTGAATAAACGTTTGAAGAAAATAATGTAGTTCATATGTATTTTATTTACGATTATGCTAAAAGCTGATATCAACATTCCTGGAAGTACATTTATTTTAATATGTACCGGGTTTTGGACTTAAAAAAAAATTAAAATCAATATGTGTTTGAATATTTAGTTGGGTATTGTGTCTTTATGGAATCCATATAGACGGAATTAAGCGAAACATTTTTTTATAATGGGCGTAAGTGGTTTTTTTATAATGAGAGAATTACTGCATTGTTTTTTTATTCTTTGCAATGAGCAGACTTGTCTAAAAGTTCTCATAGATTCCACATAGGTTTAAATAGTTTGTTATCGTGTTTGCTTTCGTTTATAGCAGTTGTCTTTGGTAAAATTGTGCGTTTCCATACGAACCTATGGGACCTTACCTACAGTGACGTAACCGCGATTATAGACCGCTAAGTTATCATTGTGTGAAAATAACAGATTTAAGAGAAATTTGTTTTTTTTCAGATTATCTATAACAAATAATGCAGTTATTGATTGATCCCCCAAAAACACATGTGAAATGCCGACTGACGGTAACAAAACTGTAATCACCGTTCGTCGAAGGTGTCTTCAGTTTAAGGAAAAGGGCTAAATCCCATACACTACTTTCATCAATTCTACATCTAATATTTTCCTTTTTCCTGAAAAATTATTGCACTTTTGAAAAAAATTGGATCTTAGATTTGCGATGGGACTAGATTCGGAGGATGGTCGGCTTCTACGTTACCTCTATCGCTCAATGTTCAATGATGGCGATGAGCTCGGTCGGGTACAAAAACTGTAATCAATGCCATTTAGATTCAAGTTTAGCTTTTAATTAAAAGTAAAATAATTCGTGGACCCCCTCCAATAAGTTAACGCTATTCACTAATAATTTGTTTTTCCTCGAAAGCTCAACGTTTTCGAAAATGGTACTGGATTACAATTTTTTTTTACCGACCTTTGCTTTACGCCTCCATAAACGCTTTGTACAAAGCTAATGAAAAATATGCTAACGACACTTTTGTTTTATTTAAAATCTTGTCCACCCCTCTTTTCTAACATACCCGAATTTTGTGTACACCTCATCTTACTTATTTCAGAGAATATCTATGTACGTCTATCTTCTACCATGCTTATCTGGATCAGGGTCTGGAAACTCCCATGTTAAGAAGCGCAGCCACTGTTTGTAGCGCTATCTACGTACTATTGGACTGTCGGAACTAAAAAGATATGCATTCAGCCGCGGCGCGCTATTTGAATGAAGAGTGGGCATGAAAATAAAAAGTCGGTCGGTATAGTAGATCAAAGACAGATATTTCAAGAAATGAAAAAAAATGATTCCAATACTTTATTTGCAAATCATTTATATATGTATATATACAGATATATATTTACATTCATTTATATTAAGTGGATCAAATGTCATTTGTATTATAAAATTTGATGTACATTATCGAAGCTACCGTCTCTTCCTCGGGTCGCAACAAAATCGGACCGAAACATACCGCCGCTGAAAGGAATTTATTCGTTAATTATTAATTTTTTCTGCCGAAGGAATTTCGTTATAAACGGAATTTTTATTTGTTTATTTCAATTGCCTTTGCAGATGTTTGATCAATAGCATTAAAATATCAAAACGTGGTTTTGACAAACGATAGACAAGGGTATGCTCATCGCTGATGAGTGATTCTTGTGATTTCTGATCTATAACACGAAAAAACAACACAAAAATTATTTCTATCGGGCGTTGAATGAGAATTTTTCGAGAGACAATATAAATTTTTGTACGTACTGGTAGAAAATGTGAAGCTGCTGTAGTATTGAAAAGTCATTATAGGCTCCGACAACATTCTCAAGTATGTTTTCAAAGCGCTCGTTATAGTTTTGTTCTTCCCATTCGAATTTATCGTCGAGATTGATTTTGTCAAATTTCCTCCTGTCCAGTCCCATTGCCAGAAGTTTGTTGATCTTCGATGCCACACCGACGACTCAATAAATATTGCTCATCTGACCCTCCCATTTAGGTCACTTTCTCTCCTCGTCAACCCCAACATACCCTATAAATTTGTTGGTGTGAGTAAGTCTGCTGTGAGTAAGTGTTGTGAGTAAGTCGGTAACGGGTAAAAAGTTTGCCACGATCTAGTTCCACTTTTCGCTCCTACTATGTAGGTTGCGCTAGCTGTGCGTCGATAGTGGCGCACTCTCTGTACTATTGGTTTCACGGGAACTAATAATAGAGCCGTGGTTTTTGTATGGGAGTTTCCAGACCCTGATCTGGATGAGCTTGATTAAATTCCGAATGTATCTTTGTGTGCCATCAACATGGCCGGTATCAGCGGGCAAGTTATAAATTCTGCCGGAAAAACAATGTTTTCCCGTAATTCATACTCGATTTTACGTCGTGCTCAATACAACATTATATCGAAAAACATAAAATATTCTACGACCACCCATGAATCAGGTAAAAATCTTTTTTTTTACACGAGAATCATCGTATCGCAGTTTTGAGGTTAGAGTACGATTAATCAAACACACTAAAAATTATATTAGTTATTATTTGCTCCTAGTATCGAAATATAACATGTACATAATTTGTGACAATACAAGAGAAAAAAAACAAACCATGAAATATTACAACAATACTATAAAACGCAGTTCAACAACACCTCGATTCGAAAAAAACTTTTCTAAACTCCAACTTTAACCCCCATTATTGTGTATTTATTGATATTGACAGGTAAAAAACTCTTTTGCAATTCTATACTACAAAATTACGCATTATAAAATAGAAACTGTAATAGGAGTAGTACTATTATTAATTCCATCTATACCAGGTTCCTACGTTGTTTTGAGTTTTTACATTGTCCCTTTTGTTTGGTTTTTCCAAAGTTTCCTCTCCATTTTCATTATATTTTCCTTAATGCAATTGTGTACAAGCCTCTTTGTGCATTTTCCATTCGCTTATATTCCGTATCATCCTTTGCTGTCTCTTTTTCTTGCCGATCTCTCAAATTCTGCCGCAGAGTCCCGGAGAGCAAGTATCGACTTTCTTGCTCTTAACACACTGTTGAATCTGCGGTTCATGCTCGGATCGTTTCTTGTACTCTTTTCTATCGATTCGTTCAGGTTCTATAGCAAATTTTCTTTTATTCCTTTTTTTCCTCCGTTATAAATGTACACGTCTTCCAAAGTCTTTTCCGCCACCCTACTCAGTCGGCACTTTATATCTCTGAATTCCTTGCTCCTCTTTTTCCCAACACTTCCGCAATTTCATTTTTGCCCAAATTCCCGATATATTTTCGATTTTGTTGTGCCATCTTTTACTCTGGCATTCTTTACAATAAGCTGATGCACCAATTTATTCCAGTCATATTGTATTTTTTGGCCCGTGTTAATTTTAATTTCCCTTTCTAGCTTCTTTTCCACTTCTGTCTCATTCCTGTTCTTTATCGTATTTCATATCTCGCCTTCTCCTGTTTTCCTTCATTACTGCTCTCAACTATTCTATTCTATTCTATTTTTGCCATTTCCCTCAGATATTTGCTGGAAGCCTTTCTAGTTGCTTTCTCTTCAGCCGCAAATTTCCAGCTCATTTAGAAACTTCAATAATGTCAGAAGCGTGCAAGCTGAAAATTTGATAATAATCTTCATAAATTATTATTCATTTATTTAATCAATTCACAGGAAACATCATTTTATAGTATAATAGTTGTATAGCGCAATATGAAAATTTTAATCTGATAGTCCCAGAATTGCAGGAGTTTATGACTAAGAGATAATACTGTTTATTGAATATATTTTGCCTGATGTAGGTTTAAATACATAAATTTATTCAATTACATTATAAAAGGGTTATTCCCCGTAAATTGATTAAATAAATTAATACAAATTTGTGGAACTTTATATATTTAAACTTGAGCTCTATGTAACATGAAAAATATACAATAAATACTAGTTTTCTGAATAAGAAGAAAAATATCAATCCTATCCCAAGTATTATAAACAAAATATTAATAATAATAATAAAATAAAATATTAAAAAATATAACAAATATAAATATTTATAAAAATATTATTTATTTAAATATCTTTAATATTAATAATTTTTTTGCAAACGATCCGGAACAGGCGAGAAAGATCCTGCTCCGTATTTCTTCAACGAGGACGTTCAGAATCTCTTGAAAACCTTGACTCGTCCCGATCCAGCGAAGATATTCAAAAAACGCAAGGACGGCCGTCGTGTCCAGGATCCCGAATACAAATTCATGACCGCCGAGCAGCTCAAGGCATCGGTGCGCGAGGCTGAAGAGCGCGGTTTGAGACGTCTTCAGATGCCGCCTGTTATTAAAAAACGCAATGAAATTGATATCGTTTTGTCGAAAGATCCAGCGTTGCAGGGTAACGACACCGCGAAATACGTCTTTACGGATATAACATATCCGATGAATGACTATCAGAGATTAATTGTCATCAGAGAGCCCGACGGTATTCTGAGACACGCCAAATGGGACGAGAGACATCGTATTAATCAGATATACTATCCAATGAAGGGGAGAGAATTTGTTGCACCGAAAATGTTTCAGGATGAATATTTACAGGTACAGAATTTTTTTTTTTCACGAAAACTGTTTCCTCTGTGAGCAAAGCAAAAAGCTGCTATTTGAAAATTGCAAATCCCATCCTCGAAATTTCACGCAACGCCTCGTCTATGAGGAGCTATGTCCTCCTCTACTTTGGATTCCTCATAAAGGAAGCTTTGAGCATTGCGAGCAATTTTGAGGAGGTAACTTACAATTTTTAACCTATTACTTTTTCCTCTACATGTATTGTGAATCCTAAATTTTCGAACCATTCGAAATTTTATAAAATCACAGCAGTTTAATCGATTTCCACGAATTTCAATTTACCCGAAATTTTATCATAAAACCTAAACAGTTCATCAAAAATTGCACATCTTAACAAACACGTATATAGATTTTTCGAGAAAATCATAATTCTCTAAATATCAAACGACTCGATTGACGTTTTTCTTCAAATTCAATACGGACTATTATTTGACAATACTCAATCGATGCACCAAATTTTGACTCGGTAGCTCAAAAACTACACGATCTAGATCCTTAAGGAATCCCTATATGAATTTAAAAAAAAATTCACAATTCTGTAAATTTAAAACACTCTGATCGATTTTCTTCAAATTCAATAGCGAATATGTTATGACGAAAGTGTATATCTGTAGAAAATTTTAATCTGATAAGCCAAGAATTGCACGAGTTACGCTCTTAATGTACAATTTGGACATTTTTTCAAAACCTTATAAAATAAAAAAAATGGGTCAATTGTCACACAAATCGTAATGGAGAAAAGCCCATCACTGCTTTGGTTGTGCAGCAAATTCCAACCCGAAAGTTGAAGCCAGTTCTAAGTTATCGAGGTTTCAATTTTTTACCTCTATCACATCCACGTCCATCCGGGAATTTTTTTCTAAATCTGATTTTCCGACGTTCTGGAACATTTCGAACACAATGGCATTAAAAATATGATTAACAAAAATGGAAACAAAGTTCAATGTCAGAAAAAAAACAAAATACCCCTTCAACCGTTCTAGGAACTTCTGAAACAGCAGGAGTACGTATTTATCTTGGATCGAGCGTGTGTCCAGTACGAACCGAATGATCCGGAATTTCATCGTGTAACGGAAGCCGTTTACGCCACAGTAAACAAGGAAAAGCATTTTAACAGTTTGCGCTCGACCCGGCACTTTGGTCCACTCGTTTTTCATCTCGTATGGACGAGCAACATTGACGATTTGCTTCTCGAGAATATAAATACGGAGAGGCTTGAGGATGCGGCTCTTTTGATCAAGCTTTACAACAAGATTTATCCAGACGCAAAATCCGCGTCTTTGGACCACGACGGTGATGATTTCAAGTTTGTTCATAGTTATGTCAATCTCGAGCCGGCAACTAAGGGCAAATTAGAAAAGTCCCTACAGGCGTTAAAAGAGATAATGAATGCGAAACAAACCGTCGCGGAAGGTGTAAAAAAAGCTCATGGCTTATCAAGCGATATTTGTTAATTCGTACTGTCATTGTTTACGATATAATAAAAGACAGAAATCGAGAGAGATAAGGTATTGCCGATTCCCAATAGTTCCACTTCTTAACGTTTTTTGCCATAGATAAGTTTTTTTACGTATCTGATTATTATTTGAGTGTTTCAACGTATTGGGAATTATCAGGGAGGCTTGGCCTATTCGATATGGCCGGTCATTTCCAGTCAGCCCAAGTCAGCCAGCACTAGTTAGGGTGGGGAACAGCAGTAAACCCTCGATTGTCGTATATTTTTTCACGAAAAGTAATGTTTTTAGTACGATCTGATAATTAGGATTATTACCATTGATGTTTGTGCGTGGACAGAATCAACTGCGACAAATGGACACAGACGAGTGTATTATTACCATAAGGACACGTGAACCTATATGACGTGCCACGTTTAACCTCAAAATCAGAAAATTATTGCTCGCCACTCTACGGTTAAATAAATCACTGCGAACAAGAAACTATTACTTATAACAGAGCTCGGAATAAGCTGCACAGTTCGCCGGCACGAAGGCTACGCCTCCGTTACCCCCTCTACCACGTAACGTGCGGCGGCTACAGCGGTGAGCGCGTCATCTCATGAGCGTTCCGATAAAAAAAAAACATGGCACCCGCGACAAATTGTCATTCAAATATTTTATCGTTCCGTAATATTATATTAATTAATCATTGAAAATATAATTATTTACCACAATTTTTTATTAATATCGCATAATTATTAAATGATTTCAACAATAGTTTTCCACATCACCCGTGAGGTACTATTGCAGATGCGCTTTTTTTAGTGTGGTTTCCCCAGGAGGCCTATTCCACTGAAAATTAATGCAATGATGAAATCTGGCTCAGTAGGAAAAAATTTTCCAAGCCATTGTCCTGCACTGAGCCAGCGAACTTCACAATACGCTGGCTCAGTGCAGGACAATGTCTTGGAAATTTGTTTGCAATAAGAAAGGAGGTATTACTTTTTTTGCAAGAAACATTTCCTGACAAATTTGACGAATAAAAATTTTTTTTGCAAGGTTTAGATTCGCTTTGCGAACTTGCTCTAGTCACTGATGTGACGAATCATTTAAATATGTTAAATTTGGAGCTGCAAAAAACCAACCAAACCATCTCACTGGTAATTAGTCACATCGATTCTTTCCGCAGAAAATTAGTACTTTTTAAAAATCATTTAGAAAATAACATTCTTAATTTTTTCCCTTGTTGTCAAATTATCTTTGAAGAACATGATTGCGATAATGGCGCAGGTTGTAATTTTATACAATTTTCAAATATAATTGATTCTTTGATAAGTCAATATGATACGCGTTTTAGTGATTTTGAAATGCTGCGAAAAGATTTGATACTCTTTGAAAATCCTCTCACTGTGCAAATCGAGGAACAAAGCCTACAACTTCTGGCAGAATTGTGCAATTTGCAAAGTGATATTTCGTTAAAAGCACGGCCAGAAAAAGGGATTGATTTCTTCAAAACTTTAGATTCGTCACGTTATTCACGTCTTAGGGATTTCAGTCTTCGAATTTTCTCCATGTTTGGGTCCACATATTTATGCGAATGCTCGTTTTCAGAAATTAAATTGACGAAAACAGATAAACGTTCGTCCATGAACGATGCGTCATTGACCTCCTTAAGAGGATGTATCGGTCGCAAGAAAATTTCGACGCAGCCCTCCTCGTCGCGGTAGTGCAGAGCTCGTAGTATTTCACTACGAGCCGCTGCTAAATACCGCTAGATGTCACAGCGCGCGTCTTCTATGAGGTTTCGATGCTCCGGTTGCCAGAGCATCGAAGCCGAATAGCAGACGGTTACTGTGATTGCACATAACTTATTCTACATATGGCTGTGTTACACATATGAAGCGAGTGACTCTCGCCGCTACTCGGTAGCGCTTGGACACACCATATCGTATGCAGCCCGTATTAGCTGTTCCTACCATCCAGCAGGGTAGTTCATTTCTCGCTGTATATTAGAGCGGTCAAAGTAAATAATAATTATTATTTAAACAAATAAGCTATATTATACTACGGATCGCCGTCGCCATGCACCAACGGGTGGTTCGACAAGCGTTGAACTTTTGAGCAATGACGATTACTCGTTTCTAGCTCTATATAAGAACGGTCAAAGTAAATAATAATAATTAATTAATCAAATAAGTTACACAAATAATTACTTCAGATATTCTTAACTTTGATATCCCAAAGTGCCAAACTGATTATAATAATGTAATTTTATTATTTCTGATTCACCCTTTAAAAATCTAGACGCGCAAAAGCCACCCCTGAACCGTTGCCAAACCTCCGATTGTTTTATTGTTCCGCTACAAGGGACAGATTATGAAACGTCTAGCCCTATTCTCGAAACGAACGAAACGGTCGTGTAACGTAATCGGACCCTTAGCTCTTGGACTATCAGACTCGTGCGTGCGACGGCGACAGTCGTTTCATTGTTCGCTATATGTCTCTCTGTCTTGCAGCGCCATGGGCACGAGCGCATGGGCATGGGCGCATGGGCGTCTCTCTCCCACCGTTGATGCCGGTCTCCTAAGTAAGGAACGAATAGAGAAAGCATGCATCTACGAAACCGACGTTAGCGCCGCCACTCGGAATATTGGCGCACTAAGTTTTGGGTAATACAGGCAGAAGTCGGTATTTTTTTTAGCAAAAACGGAAAAACCTTCGTTTTCGATAATTTCTGCATGGAACAAGATGAAACAAAGCGCAAAATATGTGTTTTTATATTGCCCAGTGGCTAAAGTGGGGATGTAACAATCCGTTAAGTCTAACAGTGAAAAATTCAATAATTTCTCCCATGGTAACTGAAACTGTAGAGTTTTTTTCAAAATTTTGAACTGCCCGAAATTTAGCCACTGTGTGCCACCGTTCAGACTTTGTGCCCAAAATTTCAAGGCGATTGGTTGTACCGTATCGGAGAACGAGTCTTTAGCGTTTTCGAGCCGTTCCAGGCGACTGATACATCCTCTTAATGCGAGCAAGTTTTTCAAAAATTTCTGTAGATGTACCTTCCCTAATGGAATCTTCTACAAAAAAACTCAGACGATCTAATTAATATTTGTCAGAAAATTGGTTGCTATACTTTCTGCGTTTTTTCCTACTGAGCCAGATTTCATCATTGCATTAATTTTCAGTGGAATAGGCCTCCTGGGGAAACCACTCTAAAAAAAGGGTATCTGCAATAGTACCTCACGGGTGATGTGGAAAACTATTGTTGAAATCATTTAATAATTATGCGATATTAATAAAAAATTGTGGTAAATAATTATATTTTTAATGATTAATTAATATAATATTACGGAACGATAAAATATTTGAATGACAATTTGTCGCGGGTGCCATGTATTTTTTTGATCGGAACGCTCCTGAGATGACGCGCTCGCCGCTGTAGCCACCGCGCGTTACGTGGTAGAGGGGGTAACGGAGGCGTAGCCTTCCTGCCGGGGCCGAACTGTGCAGCTTATTCCGAGCTCTGACTTATAACATCAATCTATCACATGACAATGTTATACTTATATTGGGTTTTATACTTAATTCCCGCTGTTTTATATAAGATGGCGTAACTAGTATTATTTTCATATAAGTGACTATATTATGTTGACGTTTTGGACACAACCTACAATATTCAGTATTCTAGAATGAATTGGCGTGTACATACTGCTTTTTTTTTCTAATATTGAAAATGTCAGGTTTTGAACCAACGAAACAGCGTGCTATTTGAGAAAAAGTGCTGCTGGAAGTCTCCGCATGCTTCAAAAAGCTTAAGGTAGTAGTCTGGTAACTTAAAACGACTTTCATGACTTTTTTGGCGGGCGTTTTTTTGTAGGATAATAAAAATGAATCGTTTTGGATATTTGGGATGTTTTTATTTACATATTAGAGATACGAACAAAAAAATTTTTGAAAAAATTTAATAGTTTATCATTATTATTATTGATCGAAGTTGGCACCTCGAAGTTGGCAGCCCGGGTCCTAACTTTTTGTTCTACCGAACCGATTGCTTTCAAATTTTAACAGGCTACTCTACACACTTACACAGTTCTCGTCGGAACTACTGAAGTTAAATTTCATGGATAAATAACAAAATGGCGGACTTTGGAAAAAAAAGTTCTTTTATTTTAGCAAAGAAGGGGTTGTAAAATAAAAAGTTAAGGGTGAACAAATTTCTCGGTAGTTCCGACGAGAACTATAAGTGTGTAGAGTAGCCTGTTAAAATTTGAAAGCAATCGGTTCGGTAGAAAAAAAGTTTGAGGTGCCAACTTCGATCAATAATAATAATAATAATAAACTATTGAATTTTTCAAACAAATATGTTTTTGTATCTTTAATATGTAAATAAAAACATCCTAAGTATCCAAAACGATTCATGTTTATTTGCCTACAAAAAAACGCCCTCCAAAAAAGACATGAAAATCGGCTTAAGGTACCAGACTACTACCTTAATGGCGCATATCACACCCACCTATCACTTCGAAACCGCGAAATGTTCTTTCTCCGAAATGACACAACCGATTTGGATGAAATAAGCTTAGCCACTGGAGTGTGGTGGGAAAAACTGGCTAAGCTTTTTTCATCCCTTTCGGTTGTACCGTTTTGAAGAAAGTACCGATGAGAATGTTCAGCTATCGCTCTCGCACTCACGTGTCACGTGTTACATGTCCGCCTTCCTCTTAAGGTGAAGATGCTCTACCTGAGAAAACGTGCAGAGATCGGTTTACACGATTCGAAAGTGGCGATTTTGAGCTTAAAGACAATGAAGTACCGTAAACTATAAGAAATTTGTTTTTTTTACTATTGAAAAACAGCGGGAATTTAGTTCAAAACCCAATAAATTGTTCATTTTTCCGAAATTATGCAATTTCAGTTGCGCCTCTTGTTGTTTACACGACGCTAGTAAAACGGTTTTTGATCTTCCGCGTGGGCTGAAATTCTCAATATCCCACGGACCGAACATCTTGCATGTTCTCCCGGTTGTAATATATTGTTGCTGTAAAAAAGCAGTACATTTTTTTATTATGATTAAAACGTGACAAATTCGCATAGTAATCATGGTACACCGACTGGGAGAGTGGTTTGAAACTTGATTGAAAGAGGTGAGGTTGCTAAATGGTAATTCCCAATCTCTTAAGGATTTTTACGTGATCGTTCCCAATTTTCCCTCCTATTACTCCCTACCCGCATTACGCTCAACTAACCTAACTTCCGTAACAACCGCAGCTACATATTAGTAACACTGGATCGCATTCGTCATGGACGCGGGAAGCTGCGAAATACCCGTGCGAATACAGACGGCTTTGTTATTTTTTACTGAGTTGCAGTTGTATTATCATAAAAAATTCAGAATAACTGCCTCCCCTGCTCGGTAGTAGGCGTGCAAGCCAGTGCACGACTAAGCGGCCGAGTGTTGGAGGTTAATGATTTTGTTCTCATCGATGGGAGTTTTTACCAAAAATGAAATACTTAGAATTCTTCGGACAGATGATCCGAGTATTAAAGAACAGGATAGTTCATCAATGCCAGTCAATGGACATGGAACTTAAGTGACCTCTGATCTGTCAAATCGCATATATCCAATTCATATTTCATGCGCATAGGCATGACTAAATCTTACTTATTTCGGCAGGTGAAAAAAGTATTTAAATATCATTCGAGATCTATGTTGAAATAGTAGATTTGAAACTGCACATAAATCTATCTTTAAAACACGACGAAGCCCCCTCTGCCCCTCGATGTGCTTAAGGGGTCAGGCCACTCTAGAGGCCGAGAAAAATAGGCTTTTTTGGGGATTTTTTTTTTCAGAAAAACTACATAATAAATCGAGACTACAAAATAGGGTGTTTATCACACAAATCAGTGAATGTATACAATAATTTTTTTGAAGCGATTAATTTCAAAATGCCGGCTGTGCAGCATTTTACGATGACGTCTCCGTTTTTGCTGGCCGGAAACATAACTCAGACAATTTTCAACCGATTCACTTGAAATTTTGAATATATCTTCAAGAATACATTGTCTATGGAAGTGCGTTGGATTTCTTCGATACATTGATTTTTGGCCAAGTGGCGCACTTCTAAAGTGAAAAGTGGAAAATTTGCTTAAAAAATTGTCAGAAAATTGTTAATAATAAATGAACCATGCAATATAAAAAAAATCCTACGCGTTTCCATAGACAATGTATTTTTAAAGATATATTCAAAATTTCAAGTGAATCGGTTTAATCCTGTCTGAGTTATGTTTCCGGCCAACAAAAACGGAAACGTCATCTTAAGAACGCTGCACGGCCGCCATTTTGAAATTAATTGCTTCAAAACAATTATTGTATACAGTCACTGATATGAATGATAAACCCTCTATGTTGTAATCTCGATTTATTTTGTAGTTTTTCAGAAAAAAAAATCTCCAAAAAAGCTTATTTTTTCGGCCTTTCGAGTGGCCTGACCCGTTAACAGGATGTAGCACACGCTTCGAACGGCTCAAAAACGGGAAAGTTACTTTTTCCGACACGGTACGGCCGATTTCGATGAAATTTTGGGTATAGAGTCTGAACAGCGGCAGAAAGTGGCTAATCCGTGGGCGTTTCAAAATGTTGAAAAATTCTTTACAGTTTCAGTTACCATGCCAGAAATGACTGAATTTTTCATTGTTACACTCCTCGGATTGTCACCGATGAACTTTAGCCACGGGGAAATATAAAAACATATTTTGTGCTTTGTTAAATCTTGTTGCACGCAAACATGGGCGAAAAAGTAGGTTTTTCCGTTTTTGCTCAAAAAAATACTGACTTCTGCCTGTAATACACAAATTTAATGCGTCAGTATTCCGAGTGACGGCACTGACGTGATTTTTTAAATGCATGCTTTATCTATCCGTTGCTTACCTAGGAGACGCAATCAACTATTGGAGAGGGGAGATACTCTGAAAAGCAGTCGCCGTCGACACACGAGCTTAGGCCGGGAAGCGCCGGCACTGTCGGCAGCCATGGCATTGGTGCGAGAGAGAGAGGGAGAGAGAAAGACAGATAGCTAACATGTAGCTGTGTTAACTGGTAACTCTTTTTTTATGTAGAACGAGTGCGTTAGTTGATTATATATCCGCGTTAATGTGCGTAAAAATTGTAATTTACAAAAGACGCGGCGGCTTCTTGACACCGAACATTTAGAAAAGAGTTTTTAGGTGTCGTAAAATACTATCGCGATTTTTCTCGAAACTCTAAGAATTCTTCAGTCGTCGATAGTTTACACGCGAAGGACCGCATGTGTTCCGTACAACCATAGCTCATACGCTCCTTTGCATTAAGCTGATATCTCTCTATATTATATAAATACTAAGGGGGCTTCGCCACTGCCCCTGCGCGCTTCGCACGACGCCACCCGTTTCCATATCGCCCCGGCCTACCGCCCCCCCACCCCCCGCCGTGCAACTCTTGTACACGGCGACATCGGCGGCAAAATATTTATATCATATAGAGAGATATCGCCGTCGCCATGTACAAGAGTTTAGGAGAGCGAGCGGGATCGAGTAGGCTGGATGAGGCGTCGGTCGGGCCGGGGGGGGTAGGTCGGGGAGCGAAACCCCCTAATATATATATATATATATACATATAGCCCCCCCCCCCTAATATATATATATATATATACTAGGGGGGCTTCGCCCCCCTGCGCGCTTCGCGCGCCAACCCCCCGTCCGAAAATGACCGCTAATGCACCCCCTGCATTTGCGGTCATTTTTTATCATTTTCGGTCATTTTCGGTCATTTTCGGTCCTGAACTCTTGTACACGGCGGCGGCGGCGGCGGCGGCGAAATATTTATATAATATAGAGAGATATATATATATACTAGGGGGGGGCTCTGCCCCCCTGCGCGCTTCGCCCCCCCGCCCCAAGCCCGCCGTCGCTCAATCCCCTCACCCAGCCTACTCGATCCCGCTCGCTCTCCTCAACTCTTGTACACGGCGGCGGCGGCGGCGTTATATTTATATAATATAGAGAGATATAGGCGGTGAGTGGCAAGGTTGGTAACAAAAACCATAATCAAGCCCCATCTAGAAAAGCAGTGAAGTGTGTTTATTTACAGGGGATCCACCTCGAATTTGTAAGAATTGTAAAGAAACTCCAACGATTAAAAAAAGTAAACAATTTTTTTATAACATAAACAAATGATTGATTGTATAGTATATAACTAGATCTGCATATAGATAATTTAATTACATGTGCAGTAAAAAACCGAACTGGGCAAGGACTTTTGATTTTTCGGATCTTGTTTATGGTCAGAAAAATTTGTTTAAATTTTTTATTGGTTCGATTGTTTTTTACAATTTGTACATTGATTGTGTTTTGAGGGTTTTAAATCTTGACTCTTAACCTAAATAATTAATGTATGATAAAAAAAAGTGTCGATATTTAATTAGGAAACTGTATGTACATGGCAATACGTGTTTTGGGGATTGGCAATTTATATCATAACTTTTTGAAAAGGTGGGTACAATTAATACACTTTTACAAATATACTTGTCTCCAATTTGTGTACAGCATTTTTAGTATTTTTGGAGGAATTCCACCGACCCGGACGTTGTATGACAATGATAGTTGAAGAATTGAGGTAAAAATTCGTTTGTGGCTAATAGCACGTTGATTTTTTACTTGATTTTTCTTTCAACTACGAACATTATTCAATAAATCTATTAGTGATATTATCGAGATCCTTTTACCAGATAGAACGTATTAAGAAAAATCTAGACAATTATTTTGCATTAAACACGTAAGAAAACATATTGAAATGCAGTTTTAAGCAGTTTTGCAATAAATTATATCATTTATATATGTGTTTATATTTTTTAATAATGTTAACTGAACATTCACTAAATCGAACATAATTCAAACTACCTGCTCTTGAAGAATACTGCAAAAACAATTTTTCTTAAATGAAGTACGTTATAAATGAAATTGCACGGCCAGCACATTAATTTCACGCTCCAAATATGCTATTTCGGAAATGTTCCGATATATTTCATATTTTACGAAAAATATACAAGAAAAATAATTTGTTTTCAACGCCAACGGTTCCGGCATTTCACGATTTTGCTCGGACAGACAAACGGAGGTCATTTTTAAGCACGTCGTATATTTATTTATGCTTTTGCGAGAGTGCTTAAAATGTTTCGCACGAATTCGAGCTTAATATTGTCAACGTATCTAAGTTGATTGCAAAACCAAAATAAAAGTTTTGTATATGCAAATTTTTCTATATAAACGATACATTATAAACGAAACCATACAAATTTCTGTCTCGTATTCTAATTTAAAAAATCCACGATAATAATCCGACTGGAATTCTCCCCAAGTCTTTTCTGAAAGATTCTCGAAAGATTCCATCGCCCGAGATGTTTAACATTGATAATTAAAAAACGAAGACAAAATTCGTCGGTGGCGAATATTATGTTGATTGCTTACTTGATTTTTTTTTAAACGCCGAACGTTAATCGATACCTCTTTTAGTAATATCATTGAGATACTTTTACTGCATTGATGGAACTAAGAAACATCTAGACAATTATTTTCGATTTTACACTTAAGAAAACAAATTAATGTAAACATGATAATGTTAACCGTACGTTCACTAAATCGAACATAATTAAAACTTCATGCTCCCTAAAAAATATTGAAAAAACCGTTTTTTTTAAATCAAGTATGTACTAGATGAAATTGCAGGGTCAGCACAATGATTTCACTCTCCAAATGTGGTATTTCGGAAGTGTTCCAATATATTTTATATTTTACGAAAAATAGACAAAACAGTCAGTGGCGTTTTCAACGCCAACGGTTCCGGGATTTCACGATTTTCCGCGGAAAGGCAAACGAGATCATTTTAAAGCACGTCATATATTCATTTATGCCTTTGCGGTAGTGTAATTAAACTTAATTTTCCTTCTGTATAAAATCGTGAAATCCCGGAAACGTGTGCGTCGCTAAACAAATATAAAATTTCAATTTCATTTTATATTTTTTACTTGTCCTTTGACAGAAGATTAGATAGATCGAGAATAATCGCCGCGAACTTTTACGTGCAATTTTATACATTTCCGCAAAGGCATAAATGCCAGGCATGATGTGCTTAAACATAAACTCAAGTTTTCCTTCCATGTAAAGTCGTGAAACACCGGAAACGTGTGTGTCGCTAAACAAAGATAACATTTTAATTTCATTTTATATATTTTACTTGTCCTTCGACAGACGATTAGATAGATCGAGAATACTCGCCTCGAATTTTACGTGCAATTTTATACATTTCCGCAAAGCCATAAATGCCAGGCATGATGTGCTTAAAAATAAACTCCATTTTTCCTTGTGTATAGAATCGTGAAACGCCGGAAACGTGTGCATCGCAAAACAAATTGAAAAGAAAATATAAAATTCCCATTTCATTATTTATTTTTTATTTGTCCTTCGACAAAAGATTAGACCAAATCGAGAATACTCGTCTCAAAATTTTACATGCAATTTTAGACATTTCCGCAAAGGCATAAATGCCAGGCATGATGTGCTTAAAAATAAACTGAATTGTTCCTTTCGTATAAAATTGTGAATGCTACGACACGTGTGGGTCGCAAAACAAATATAAAATTTCAATTTTATTTGGCATTTTGTATTTGGCCTTTGACGAAAGATTAGATAGATCGAGAATACTCGCCTCGAATGTGCTTAGAACACTTGAAAATAAATTCCATTTTTCCTTGTGTATAAAATCGTGAAACCCCGGAAACTTGTGCATCGCATAAGAAATATAAAAGAAATATAAAATTCCCATTTCATTATGCATTTTTTATTTGTCCTTCGACAAAAGATTAGATAGATAGAGAATACTTGCCTCGAATTTTACGTGCAATTTTATACATTTCCGCAAAGGCATAAATGACAGGCATGATGTGCTTAAAAATAAACAGAATTTTTCCTTTCGTATAAAATTGTGAAAGCTACGACACGTCTGCGTCGCAAAACAAATATAAAATTTCAATTTTATTTGGCATTTTTTATTTGGCCTTCGACGAAAGATTAGATAGATCGAGAATACTGGCCTCGAATGTGCTTAAAACACTTAAAAATAAATTCCATTTTTCCTTCTGTATAAAATCGTGAAACCCCGGCAACGTGTGCGTCGCAAAACAAATATAAAATTGGAATTTTATATTGAATTTTTTATTTGTCCTTCGACAAAAGATAAGGTAGATTGAGAATACTCGCCTCGAACCTTTACGTGCAATTTTATACATTTCCGCAAGGCCATAAATGCCAGGCATGATGTGTTCAAAAATAAACTCCATTTTTCCTTGTGTGTAAAATCGTGAAACGCCGGAAACGTGTGCATCGCAAATCAAATTGAAAAGAAAATATAAAATTCCCATTTCATTATTTATTTTTTATTTGTCCGTCGACAAAAGATTAGACAAAATCGAGAATAATCGCCTCGAAATTTTACGTGCAATTTTATACATTTCCGCAACGGCATAAATGCCAGGCATGATGTGCTTAAAAATAAACTGAATTTTTCCTTTCGTATAAAATTGTGAAAGCTACGACACGTGTGCGTCGCAAAAGAAATATAAAATTTCAATTTTATTTGGCATTTTTTGATTGGCCTTCGACGAAAGATTAGATAGATCGAGAATACTCGCCTCGAATGTGCTTAGAATACATAAAAATAAACTCCATTTTTCCTTCTGTATAAAATCGTGAAACCCCGGAAACTTGTGCATCGCAAAAGAAATATAAAAGAAAATATAAAATTCCCATTTCATTATGCATTTTTTATTTATCCTTCGACAAAAGATTATATAGATAGAGAATACTTGCCTCGAATTTTACGTGCAATTTTATACATTTCCGCAAAGGCATAAATGCCAGGCATGATGTGCTTAAAAATAAACTGAATTTTTCCTTTCGTATAAAATTGTGAAAGCTACGACACGTGTGCGTCACAAAACAAATATAAAATTTCAATTTTATTTGGCATTTTTTATTTGGCCTTCGACGAAAGATTAGATAGATCGAGAAGGCTCGCCTTGAATGTGCTTAAAACACTTAAAAATAAACTCCATTTTTCCTTCTGTATCAAATCGTGAAACCCTGGAAATGTGTACATCGCAGAAGAAATATAAAAGAAAATATAAAATTCCCATTTCATTATGCATTTTTTATTTATCCTTCGACAAAAGATTATATAGATAGAGAATACTTGCCTCGAATTTTACGTGCAATTTTATACATTTCCGCAAAGGCATAAATGCCAGGCATGATGTGCTTAAAAATAAACTGAATTTTTCCTTTCGTATAAAATTGTGAAAGCTACGACACGTGTGCGTCACAAAACAAATATAAAATTTCAATTTTATTTGGCATTTTTTATTTGGCCTTCGACGAAAGATTAGATAGATCGAGAATACTCGCCTCGAATTTTTACGTGCAATTTTATACATTTCCGCAAAGGGATAAATGCCAGGCATGATGTGCTCAAAAATAAACTGAATTTTTCCTTTCGTATAAAATTGTGAAAGCTACGACACGTGTGCGTCACAAAAGAAATATAAAATTTCAATTTCATTTGGCATTTTTATTTGGCCTTCGACGAAAGATTAGATAGATCGAGAATACTCGCCTCGAGTGTGCTTAAAACATTTAAAAATAAACTGAATTTTTCCTTTCGTATAATATTGTAAAAGCTACGACACGTGTGCGTCGCAAAACAAATATAAAATTTGAATTTTATTTTGCATTTTTTAATTGTCCTGCGACAAAAGATAAGGTAGATTGAGAATACTTGCCTCGAACTTTTACGTGCAATTTTATACATTTCCGCAAGGCCATAAATGCCGGGCATGATGTGCTTAAAAATAAACTCCATTTTTCCTTCTGTATAAAATCGTGAAACCCCGGAAACGTGTGCATCGCAAAAGGAATATAAAAAAATATATAAAATTCCCATTTCATTATGCATTATTTTTTTGTCCTTCGACAAAAGATTAGACAAAATCGAGAATACTCGCCTCGAATTTTACGTGCAATTTTATACATTTCCGCAACGGCATAAATGCCAGGCATGATGTGCTTAAAAATAAACTGAATTTTTCCTTTCGTATAAAATTGTGAAAGCTACGACACGTGTGCGTCGCAAAACAAATATGAAATTTGAATTTTATTTTGCATTTTTTATTTGTTCTCCGACAAAAGATAAGGTAGATTAAGAATACTCGCCTCGAACTTTTACGTGCAATTTTATACATTTCCGCAAAGGCATAAACGCCAGGCGTGATGTGCTCAAAAATGAACTCAATTTTTCCTTCTGTATAAAATCGTGAAACCTAGGACACGTGTGTGTCGCAAAACAAATATAAAAGAAAATATAAAATTCCCATTTCATTATGCATTATTTATTTGTCCGTCGACAAAAGGTTACGTAGACAGAGAATACTCGCGTCGAATTTTACGTGCAATTTTATACATTTCCGCAAACCCATAAATGCCAGGCATGATGTGCTTAAAAATAAACTCCATTTTTCCTTGTGTATAAAATCGTGAAACCCCGGACACGCGTGCATCGCAAAACAAATAGAAAACAAAATATAAAATTCCTATTTCATTATTTATATTTTCTTTGTCCTTCGACAAAAGATTAGATAAATCGAGAATACTCCCCTCGAAATTTTACGTGCAATTTTATACATTTCCGCAAAGGCATAAATGCCAGGAATGATGTGCTTAAAAATAAACTCAATTTTTCCTTTCGTATAAATTTGTGAAACCTACGACACGTGTGCGTCGCAAAACAAATATAAAATTTCAATTTTATTTGGCATTTTTTATATAGCCTTCGACGAAAGATTAGATAGATCGAGAATACTCGCCTCGAATGTGCTTAGAATACATAAAAATAAACTCCATTTTTCCTTCTGTATAAAATCGTGAATCCCCGGCAACGTGTGCGTCGCAAAACAAATATAAAATTTGAATATTATTTTCCATTTTTTATTTGTCCTTCGACAAAACATAAGGTAGATTGAGAATACTCGCCTCGAACTTTTACGTGTAATTTTATACATTTCCGCAAAGCCATAAATGCCAGGCATGGTGTGCTTTAGCATAAACGGAATTTTTCCTTCCGTGTAAAGTCGTGAACCCCCGGAAAGGTGTAGGCCGCAAAACAAATATAAAACAAAATATAAAATTTCAATTTTATTTTGCATTTCTTATTTGTCCTTCGACAAACGATTAGATAGATCGAGAATACTCGCCTCGAACTTTTACGTGCAAGTTTGTGCATTTCCGCAATAGCATAAATGAATATATGATGTGTTTAAAAATAAACTCAATTTTTCCTTCTGTATAAAATCGTGAAACCCCGGAAACGTGTGCATCGCAAAACAAATAGAAAAGAAAATATAAAACTCCTATTTCATTATTTTTTTTTTATTTGTCCTTCGACAAATGATTAGATTAATCGAGAATACTCGCCTCGAACTTTTACGTGCAAGTTTATGCATTTCCGCAAAGGCATAAATGAATATATGATGTGTTTAAAAATAAACTCAATTTTCCCTACTGTATAAAATCGTGAAACCCCGGAAACGTGTGCATCGCAAAATACATATGTAATAAAATATGAAATTTCCATTTCATTATGCATTTTTTATTTATCCTTCGACAAAAGATTAGATAGATCGAGAAAACTCGCCTCGAATTTTACGTGCAATTTTATACATTTTCGCAAAGGCATAAATGCCAGGCATGATGTGCTTGAAAATAAACTGAATTTTTCATTTCGCATAAAATTGTGAAAGCTACGACACGTGTGCGTCGCAAAACAAATATGAAATTTGAATTTTATTTTGCATTTTTTATTTGTCCTCCGACAAAAGATAAGGTAGATTAAGAATACTCGCCTCGAACTTTTACGTGCAATTTTATACATTTCCGCAAAGGCATAAATGCCAGGCGTGATGTGCTCAAAAATAAACTCAATTTTTCCTTCTGTATAAAATCGTGAAACCTAGGATACGTGTGTGTCGCAAAACAAATATAAAAGAAAATATAAAATTCCCATTTCATTATGCATTATTTATTTGTCCGTCGATAAAAGGTTATGTAGACAGAGAATACTCACCTCGAATTTTACGTGCAATTTTAAACATTTCCGCAAGGCCATAAATGCTAGGCATGATGTGCTTAAAAATAAACTCCATTTTTCCTTCTGTATAAAATCGTGAAACCTAGGACACGTATGTGTCGCAAAACAAATATAAAATTTCAATTTTATTTGGCATTTTTTATTTGTCCTTCGACGAAAGATTAGATAAATCGAGAATACTCGCCTCGAACTTTTACGTGCAATTTTATACATTTCCGCAAAGCCATAAATGCCAGGCATGATGTGCTTAAAAATAAACTCCATTTTTCCTTCTGTATAAAATCGTGAAACCCTGGAAACGTGTGCATCGCAGAATAAATATAAAAGAAAATATAAAATTCCCGTTTCATTATTTATTTTTTATTTGTCCTTCGACAAAAGATTAAATAAATCGAGAATACTCGCCTGGAACTTTGACGTGCAATTTTATACATTTCCGCAAAGGCATAAATGCCAGGCTTAATGTTCTTAAAAATAAACTCAATTTTTCATTCTGTGTAACGTCGTGAAACCCCGGCAACTTGTGCGTCGCAAAACAAATATAAAATTTCGATTTTATTTTGCATTTTTTATTTGTCCTTCGACAAAAGATTAGATAGATCGAGAATGTTCGCCTCGAATTTTTACGTGCAATTGTATGCATTTCCGCAAAGGCATAAATGCCAGGCACGATGTGCTTAAAAGTACAGTCAATTTTTCGTTCCGTGTAAAGTCGTGAAACCCTGGAAACATGTGCGTCGCAAAACAAATATACAACAAAATATAAAATTCCCACTTCATTATGCATTTTTTATTTGTCCTTCGACAAAAGATTAGATACATCAAGAAAACTCGCCTCGAACTTTTACGTGCAATTTTATACATTTCTGCAAAGTCATAAATGCCAGGCGTCATGTGCTCAAAAATAAACCCAATTTTTCCTTCTGTATAAAATCGTGAAACCTAGGACACGTGGGTGTCGCAAAACGAATATAAAATTTCAATTTTATTTCGCATTTTTTATTTTTCATTCGACGAAAGATTAGATAGATCGAGAATACTCGCCTCGAACTTTTCCGTGCAATTTTATACATTTGCGCAAAGCCATAAATGCCGGGCATGATGTGCTTAAAAATAAACTCCATTTTTCCTTGTGTATAAAATTGTGAAACCCCGGACACGCGTGCATCGCAAAACAAATAGAAAACAAAATATAAAATTCCTATTTCATTATTTATATTTTATTTGTCCTTCGACAAAAGATTAGATAAATCGAGAATACTCCCCTCGAAATTTTACGTGCAATTTTATACATTTCCGCAAAGGCATAAATGCCAGGCATGATGTGCTTAAAAATAAACTCAATTTTTCCTTTCGTATAAAATTGTGAAACCTACGACACGTGTGCGTCGCAAAACAAATATAAAATTTCAATTTTATTTGGCATTTTTTATTTGTCCTTCGACGAAAGATTAGATGTATCGAGAATAGTCGCCTCGAACTTTTACGTGCAATTTTATACATTTCCGCAAAGCCATAAATGCCAGGCATGATGTGCTTAAAAATAAACTCCATTTTTCCTTCTGTATAAAATCGTGAAACCCCGGAAACGTGTGCATCGTAAAAGAAATATAAAAGAAAATATAAAATTCCCATTTCATTATGCATTTTTATTTGTCCTTCGACAAAAGATTAGATAGACCGAGAATACTTGCCTCGAACTTTTACGTGCAATTTTATACATTTCCGCAAAGGCATGAATGCCAGGCATGACGTGCTAAAAAATAAACTCAATTTTTCCTGCTGTATAAAATCGTGAAACCTAGGACACGTGTGTGTAACAAAACAGATATAAAATTTCAATTTTATTTGGCATTTTTTATTTGTGCTTCGACGAAAGATGAGATTGATCGGGAATACTCGCCTCGAACTTTTACGTTCGAATTTTATATATTTCCGCAAAGGCCTAAATGCTAGGCATGATGTTCTTAAAAATAAACTCAATTTTTCCTTCCGTGTAAAGTCGTGAAACCCCGGAAACGTGCGTCGCTGCACAAATATAAAATTTCAATTTCATTTTATATTTTTAACTTGTCCTTCGACAAAAGATTAGATAGATCGAGAATACTTGCCTCGAACTTTTACGTGTAATTTTATACAATTCCGCAAAAGCATAAATGCCCGACATGATGTGCTTGAAAATAAACTCAATTTTTCCTTCCGTGTAAAGTCGTGAAACCCCGGGAACTCGCGTCGCTGCACAAATATAAAATTTCAATTTCATTTTATATTTTTGACTTGTCCTTCGACAAAAGATTAGATAGATCGAGAATACTCGCCTCGAACTTTTACATGTAATTTTATACAGTTCCGTAAACGCATAAATGCCACACATGATGTGCTTGAAAATAAACCCAATTTTTGCATCTGTATACAATCGTGAAACCCCGGAAAGGTGTGCTCCGCAAAACAAATATCAACTAAATATAAATTCCCATTTCATTATGCCTTTTTTCTTTGTCCTTCGACAAAAGATTAGATAGATCGAGAAACCTTGCCTCGAACTTTTACGTGCAATTTTATACATTTCTGCAAAGGCATAAATGAATATAAAATGTGTGCGGGGGGGTGGTGGTAGGGTTTTAAAGGCGAAAAAAAAGCATATTTTTATGATTTTTTTGCGGCGACATGAGTAATATAATTTTATTAAATAGAATTACATATTATTGTACAACTATTGAAGTATCTCAGAAAAAATGTTCAATGAAAAATATTGATAAATAAGCCGGTGACGTTGAATCTCCAGAGGCGCCTTGAAAAAAAGTGGTTTTGCGGTGAACATTATAACTCGTTACCGGATCATGCGAAACCAAAAAATTGATATGCATTTTAAAGGTGATGTATTTCTCGAGGTAATCAGGAAGAGTTTTTTTTTTTTTTTTTCTATTTTTTGCAGCACTTGGAAGTGAACAACGCAATTTTAGCTAAAAAAATCGCGCTTAATTTGTTCTTAAAAAATTGAAAAAATCGAGAAAAAAAACTCCTCCTGATTACCTGTTGATTTATGTGAAGAAGTATTATTTAAATTTTCAAAAGGATCGGTTTAGTAGATTTTGAGTTCTAATGTTCACAAACTTCAAAAATGACGTTTTCGGGAAAATCGATTTAAAGTTTTCACGTATCACGTATCACGTATCACGGCCGGTCCTTTGAAACGCTGTAACTCTGTTAGCTTTACTCCGATTAACTTAAAATTCATACACAATATTCTCGACATATTGTTCATTCAGAAAAAAAAAAAAAAAATGCAAAAAAAATCATTTCAAATCCCTACCCCCCCCCCCTAAAAATAAACTTTATTTTTCCTTTCGTGTAAAGTCGTGAAACTCCGGAAATGTGTGCGTCGCAAAACAAATATAGAACAAAATATAACATTCCCATTTCATTATGCATTTTTCATTTGTCCTTCGACAAAAGATTAGATAGATCGAAAATACTCGCCTTGAACTTTTACGTGCAAATTTGTACATTTCCGCATAGGCATATATGCCAGGCATGATGAGCTTAAAAGTGAATTCAATTTTTCATTCCCAGATATCCTCTGCGCATGCGTTTCAAATGAAAATGTGTACCGTCGGTCCATAAAAAATGTTCTTATTAAGAGACAAACGGGCTTATCGGTGCAAGGTGCACCTTGCGACAAGTTGAGAATATTTGCTCTCATGAACTGTGCTACAAAAAAATTATTTCAATTATGAATATATCTCATTATTTTGCTGTTCCTCGAGTAATATTTTTTTAAAGTGTCAAAATTTCATATGTGCAACAGCGTCGCATTTTTTTTTAACAATTTTTTGGTGTATTATACCGTTCAGTACTTACCCGAGTGTGAATCTAATTGCTTCATCGGATTGTTTTTTTTTGCGTCTTTCAATTCGCTGTCGAATTTCGTTCGCGATTTTCCGATTAAAACGACGATTTCAAGCACGTCCCGATCCTTACGTTTAATTAGTTCAATATATTATATAATTTCTAGACAAAACTGAAAACAAATATATGTACTCGCACTTACATGCCCGAAAATATTCTGTTGCAATGATTCACAGGAAACGTGCAGAAAACGTGGTTGCCACGAGTCGTATTTGTAGGTCATCTATCGTCGCTACCGACTTTGTTCTTGAATTATATTTCTATTTTCTTGATTTTTCATACGACAATATTTTAACCAACAAACCGGCTGTTCTTTTTTTTTATTATTACTACTGTACATAGAATTTGCACATAAAACTGCAAAACAGATCGGTCGAGACACTGGCTTGAAAACTTGCACTGTGAGAACTTCGCGCAATACAATGTACAGTCGTACGCCATACGTACGAAGTACGAGATTTGTTCAATAAAAAGGTGACTTTAAATTTCGCGGGCTACGCACATTCGATTTTCGAATTTTTTTTTGTTACTTTGATACACATGTCCCCAACATATGTTGACATTATCAGTCATTTTATATTTTTAGTTTGTTTTTGACAGATATAACGGTTAGACGTGATTTGGTGTGCTTGGCGATTTTTTGGTATCAAAAAAATGAATCAAAGAATATGTATCAAATTTTGTGTGAAAAATAAAATTAAGTGCTCCAACGGACTTAAAATGTTGACTGTGGCATTTGGCGAGTCCCCTTTGAGCCAAAAAATGTTTATAAGTGGTACAAGCTCTTCACAGAAGGCCGGGAAGATGTGAATGACGATGCCCGCCCTGGACGCCCCAGCACGTCAACAACCGATGAAAACGTTGAATCAGTGCAGAAAATTGTTATGGAGAATCGTCGAATCACTATTACAGAAGTTGCTGAGGATTCAGCATATCGGTTGTCTCATGCCGCGCAATTTTTTCGGATGTTTTGGGCATGAAACGTATAGCAGCAAAGTTTGTTCCGAAATTGCTAAATTTTGACCAAAAGAACAGTCACATGAGCATCGCTCAGGAGCTGTTGAATGATGTCAACGACGATCCGGATTTGCTCAAAAGGGTCGTAACTGGTGAGGAAATAAGAGTATATGGTTATAACGTCGAAACAAAAGCCCAATCATTCCAATGGAAGCAGCTAGAAGAGCCAAGATCGAAAAAAGCACGCCAAGTTCGGTCAAATGTGAAGGTTTTGCTCACTGTTTTCTTTGATTACAGTGGCGTGGTGCATCGTGAATTTTTGCCAGAAGCTCGTACGGTCAATAAGGAATATTACCTTCAAGTTATGCGCCGTTTCCGTGAAGCAACACATCAAAAACGCCCGGAATCGTGGAACAACCAGTCATGGATATTGCGGCACGACAATACGCCAGCTCACATGTCGTTGCTTGTTCGTGATTTTTTCGCCGAAAAACAACACCGTAATCTCGCCTCAGCAATCGTATTCGCCGGACTTGGCCGCCTGCGACTTTTTCCTGTTCTCAAAACTGAAAAGACCCATGAAAGGAAGGAGATTTGCCACGATCGAGGAGATGAAGATCGCATCGCGCTGGAAGAGCTCAAGGCGATACCAAAAAGCGCATATGAGAAGTGCTTCGAGGATTGGAAAAAGCGCTGGCACAAGTATATTATATCTGAGCGGGATTACTTTGAAGGGGACAAAATAGATATTGATGAATAATGAATATTTGTCGCAACAAATAAAGTCATCTTTCTTTTGAACAAACCACGTATATAGAATATATACACAGACCGGCAGCTGGGTTTGACCGCACGGCTTATGCTGCTATCACACTATGAATATATAATTTTTTTGCATTGTTAACAAGTGCATTTGCTATTATACCGACATACCATATATTTGGTGTTGTATTGGGAAATTGGATAATTAGCCAATACGGGATAATAATTCGGGATTTTTGCCAATAATAATTCGGAATTTTTGCATATATACGGTGTTGTATTGGGAAATTGAATAATTAGCCAATACGGGATAATAATTCGGGATTTTTGCTAATGAAGAATAAGAATTCAAGTTAAGAGTTACAAATTAGATAACAATTTATTTGAATAAGATGTTTCAAGTTTTCTTACAATTTCCGACACGAGAATTAATTACAAACTTCGGTTTTAATTAGGGACCAACCGCTCGACTCGACGAATCAATTAAAACTGAAGAATATTCGGTCGCAAGTTGCTGTGTCGAAGTCATGTGGTTGCAGTTTTGCGAGCGAGCCCGGTCATTGTCCTGTGCTTGCTCAGCGATTTCAGGTACTTGCAAAATACCATCTTCGTTTCAATATCCGAAGTTCGTTGTACCTTATGCTTATTCAGCGTACAACATTCCTCCCCTTTAGGAGAAAGGAATCCGTAGGATTTCTTTATTCGATGACTGTTACATTCGTTCTTAAGACTCTAGTCGTAATCCCGCTTTTCAATTTTTCCTCAAATTTATTTCCCTTTTATTAATTTTAATTTTACTTCATACAATTTGTCGATTAGTTATTTGACAAATTACAATTTTCTCTCGTCTTCCAAAACTCTAGTTTATACGTAGGAAGATGTGTTTCGTAGATTTTCTTTTTGCATAAATTCTTGCAGTCTCTATTTTTACATGTGTGGCGGTCACAATGCATTTCCCTACTACAGCCTGTGTTCCTGATTTTCGCAGTTCTAAGTGCTATATTTTTTTCTCGTTTTTTACAAGTTATCACTACTGGTTCGACAGTGGGCACCACGAATATCTATTTCCCTAGCTATTATAAAGGTGTTGTATTTTTGAGGGTGACTATCTTTTGGAACATTTGTCGCGTTTGAATTCTTTTTAAAGTAACTTAATATTTTCGCATGGTGCGTCGTCTTTAATAGGTGAGAACAGCTGCGTTGGTTGAAATACATTCGTCTTTTGCACGCGTTTGCATTTGTATTGGTCGTCGTTCGCCAGTCGTAAGTATGCACGGCGTTCTGTGTCCACTACGCCGCTCGCTGAGCTCGCTGTGATTCCTATGCGTTGGTACGTCTCGTTTACGGCGTGTCGCTAGGCTGTGTACTTTTGCTTGCTTTGCATCGTTTCTTTCGTATGGGTGTCGGTCCCTGATTTTCTGCGTGCTTTCTTCGTACTGTTTCTGGCCTATTTCTCTACGGTATATATGTATTTTCTTTCCTTTTTTCTTCTTCGTAGGCTTTGCCTCAGGCCTCTCCACTAACATTTTACACCGTCCATCGTTTACGCCGATGCCACAGCTATCTCTGTTCGGCTCGTTGTTATCACTTCGTCGAGTGTCGTTACGTACATGGTCGTCCTCTGCGTTGTGGATTCGTGCTGGTGGGATACCTCGCGGCCGGGTAGCTTCCTATCGTGGCCGATATATTCCTCGATGGTCTTTGTTGTCTCGACTCGTTCCACCAGTCCGACAAATTTCTTCTGATTTTTCGCTCGTTTGCTGTTCTCGCTACGCGGCGGGGGCTTAATTTTCGCCGTGCCGACGGTGAGCGCTATGCTATCGCCGTATATTTGTATTATTCTTGATTCGAGAATGTCCATGTGGTGCTTCCTCATGAAATCTATCCCCAGTAGCCCGTCGACTTCCATGGCCACGTTGTCGTCTATTATGTAGAACCCATACTTTATTGTTACGACACGAGTTTCGAGCGTCACTTCGGCCTTGCAGGTGGCCTCTATTGCCTGACCTCCTACTCCCTTCAGGGTTACCTTCTCGTCAAGAATCGGCGTGTCGTCCCTTAGGATGCTTTTCTGGATGTCGCTGCATTAAGCTCCTGCGTGGACCTTGAGGGTCAATGTTTCTGTTACAGCCTGTGGCGAGCCGATATCAAAATCGCTCACTGCACGTCTTGCCGTTGGCCCAGTGCAAATTTGCATCGTGCCGCTTCTATTCGTATCTTTTAGCTCTTCTGCTTCTACGTCGTCACTTGCTATGGTCAAGGTACTTATTGTCAACATTCCCCGAAGTCCTTCGCGTTTCCGTGGTCCGCTGCTCGTCCGCTCCCGGTGAACCATTGGCGTGTTTTCTAGGCTCTATTCCCTGCCTGGTTTGCCACACAGCATTTTTGGTATTTTTGGAGGAATTCCACCGACTCAGACGTTGTATAACATTGATAGTTGAAAAATTGAAGTAAAAATTCGTTTCTAGCTAATATCACGTTGATTTTTTTCTTGATTTTTTTTTCCAACTACGAACATTATTCAATAAATCTATTAGTGATATCAGTGAGATCCTTTTACCGGATAGAACGAATTAAGAAAAATCTAGACAATTATTTTGGATTTTACACGTAAGAATGCATGTTGAAATGTATTTTTACGCAGCTTTGCAATTAATTATATCATGTATATGTGTGTTTATTATATTTTTTAATAATGTTAACTGAACATCCACTAAATCGAACATAATTCAAATTACCTGCTCCTTGAAGAATGCTGCAAAAACAATTTTTCTTAAATGAAGTACGTTATAAATGAAATTGCACGGCCACCACATTAATTTCACCCTCCAAATATGCTATTTCGGAAATGTTCCGATATATTTCATATTTTACGAAAAATATACAAGAAAGATATTTTGTTTTCAACGCCAACGGTTCCGGCATTTCACGATTTTGCTCGGACAGACAAACGGAGGTCATTTTTAAGCACGTCGTATATTCATTTATGCCTTTACGACAGTGCATAAAATGTATCGTACGAATTCGAGCTCACTATTGTCAACGTATCTAGGCTGATTAAAAAAATCAAACGAAAAATTATGCATTTTTCTATTTAAACGATACATTATTATGCCGAATAAAGAATAATTAATATACCTTTCACTTGTCAATATTGTGGAAACAATACAAATTTCCGTCTCGTTTTCTAATTTAAAAAAATCCACGTTAATAATCCGAATGAAATTGTCCCCAAGTCTTTCATGGAAGATTCTCCAAAGATTCCATCGCCCAAGATGTATAACATTGATAATTAAAAAATGAAGTCAAAATTCGCTGGTAGGTAATATTACGTTGATCTTTTACTTAATTTTTTTTTAAACGACGAACATTATTCGACACCTTGTTCACTGATATCATGAATATCCTTTTACGGCAAAGAATGAATTAAGGAACATCTAGACAATTATTTTCGATTTTACACTTTTTTTTTTTTTTTCTCTTTTTGCTTGTAGCTATAATCTGTCCCGGCGGGACATTCAATAGCTGTGATGTAGGTGTTGTTCGTTGTTTAGGGGAGTGACCGTTGTCAAACCCACAATTGATGTCGAAGAGTTTGTTGGTGTTATATTTCTCTGTTCGGAAGGTCCAAAGGCTTGATGCGTCTGAGTCGTCTGATTTCATTCCTTCTGTCGAGGATTTCTCGGGCCATTGTGTTAGGGTGGTTTCGTAGTCTTTCCACGTATCGCGTGCTGAACATTTGGATGTTTTCTGCTACCGTTGTTATTCGTAGGTCGTTGTGTAGGGTCTTATTGCTGACGTACCATGGGGCGTTGGTAATTGTTCTTAATATTTTTGATTGGAATCTTTGAAGGATTTCTATATTCGATCTGCTGGCCGTCCCCCAGAGTTGGATGCCGTACGTCCACACTGGTTTGAGTACTACTTTATATAGTAGATTTTTGTTTTCTGTTGTTACTTTGGAGTTTCTTCCGAATAGCCAGTACATTTTTTTAAACTTGATGTCGAGTTCTTTTCTTTTTGTTTTAATGTGCTTGCTCCAAGTTAATCGTCTGTCCAAGTGCATCCCAAGGTATTTTACGCTATTTTTTGTTGGTAAGGGTTGACTATTGAGAGTAACTGTTGGGCAGTTGTTTTTTCGTAGAGTGAACGTTATATGCACCGATTTACTTTCACTAGCTTTTATCTTCCATGTGTTTAGCCATTTTTCGACTTGCGTTAGCGCCTTTTGGAGTAGCAGGGACGCTTCGGTGGGGTTTTCATGCTTAGCTAGCATTGCAGTGTCATCTGCATAGGTCGCGAAAGTGACGTCATTTCCGGTGGGAAGGTCTGCGGTGTAAAGCGTATAGAGAACCGGTCCTAGGACGCTGCCCTGGGGTCCACCTGATTTTATTGTGTGTAGAGTTGTTATTTCTTGTCCATATCGTACTTGGAACTTCCTGTTACTGAGGTACGATTTTATAATGAGGTAGAATTGAGGCATCTTTTTTTTGATTTTGTATAGTAATCCTTCGTGCCAGACTTTATCAAATGCTTGTTGAATGTCCAGGAACACGGCTGAGCAGTACTTTTTTTCCTCCAAGGTGTTGAGGATTTCGGTGTGTACTCTGTTTATTTGTTCTATTGTTGAGTGTGAGTTTCTGAAGCCGAACTGATGCTCGGGTAACAGTTTGTCGTTTGTTATGTGTGGATTCATACGTGATAAGAGTAGTTTTTCAAATAGTTTTGAGATTATGGGAAGAAGGCTAATTGGTCTGTATGACGTTATTTCTGTTGGTGGCTTTCCAGGTTTGGGTACCATCACGATTTGTCCAACTTTCCATTGATTTGGTATGAATGTTGTGCGCATGATATTGTTGAACAACGTTGTAAGGAATACTATTCCTTTTTTTGAGAGTTCTTTTAGAATTTTTCCGGTTATGAGGTCATAGCCAGGTGACTTAGATGTTTTGACGTGGTTTTTTATGCCTCGGAGGATTTCTGATGGTGAAAAAGGGTTAATTGGGAGGGCGACAGGTAGAGGCGAGTTTAGGAACTCTTCTATTCTTCTGTCGTTCTCTCTGGGGCCTGTGTTTATTGGTGTAAAGACGTTTGTGAGATGCTCTGCAAAGGCGTTTGCTTTTTCGATTTCGCTTCTAGCCCACTGGTTGGCTGCAGTTTTGATTGGTGGAATCTGCGTTTGGGGCCGTTTCATGTTTTTAGTTATCCTCCATAGTGAGTATTCGGTGGCTTGGGTCGCAGTCAGATTTTCTAGTTTTTTACTTAAGTTATCGTTGTTGTATGTGTGTATATTATTTTTGAGTTCCTTGACGGCTTTGTTGTAGTTAGTTTTATCCACGGGGTGTCTACTTGTTTGCCATTTTCTCCGGAGTCTTCTTTTGTCCGTGATTTTGTTTTTGATTTGCAGAGGGTAGTTGAAAGTTTTTTCTTTGGTTTTTAGACTCGGCGTTGCGTCCCACGCTGCTGTTTGGATCAGTCTAGTGAATGTTTCAGTAGCGTCATCTATTTCTGCTTCAGTCTTGAGAGATATATTCAGATTGATGTTGTCATCAATTGTTTTTCTGAAGAGTTCCCATTCTGTCTTTTTATTATGCAGGTTAGGAGTCTTTTCTTTATATATTAGTTCAGTACTTATTGTGAGAATTACGGGTGTGTGATCCGAAGATAATTCGAGACTCGATTCCGCGTTAGTGTAGGTTCTTGATACCCCCTTCGTGACGAAAAAGTCCAAAACATCTGGGGTTTTATTAGGGTCAGTTGGCCAGTATGTGGGTTGCCTGGCAGTAATATAGTCCATTGTTTTGTTTATAATAGCTTTGTGAAGTTCGTTACCTCTTGTTGTGTTTAGCCTGGATCCCCACAGTGTGTTTTTGGCGTTGTAATCTCCTCCGGCAATAAATCTCGGGCCTAGAGTCTCGAAGTATTCGATGAATTTCTGTGCTTTAATTTTATGTTTAGGTGGGCAATAAGCTGCCGACAGGACTAGGGGGCCGTTCCATTCTTGTATCTCAACACTCGTTGCTTGTATGTGTTCTTTTTCGTATTTGATGAGTTCGTGATGTTTTATGTTTTTACGAATTATTACCGCGGCACCTCCATGGGCAGTACCGTCCGGATGTTTTGTATCGTAGAAATTATATCCACGCAAGTTGAAGTAGTTTTTGGTCGTGAATCGTGTTTCTGTGATGAGCATTATGTCTATTTTATAAAGATTTAAGAATACAGCTAATTCGTCACGCCTTTGTGCTAAGCCGTTGGCGTTCCATAGTACAATTCGGTAGTAGGAATTCATTTTTGAGACAAGTTCGTGATAAATGTTGTTATTAGTTTGACTAGGGAGTTCATGAGCTCCGTTTGTTGTGTGAGGAGCGTTTTCAGTTCGGCGAAAGAGTTTGCAAGTGTGTCCGTTAGATTCGCTTGTGTGTTTAAATGATTAGCGTGGGTTTCAGTGTTAGTTCGGGTTACTTGTGCGTAGCTTGTGTTGACACGCACATTGTTTGGATTTATTTCCGTTCGTGTGCTTGGTTGTTGTTCGCGTGCGTTGGTCCTGTGCCAGTGAGGTCGCTGTGCGGTGTTGTTTCGCTGCTGGAGTATTTCTTGGTATACCGCACATCCCTTATAGTTTGAAGGGTGAGCACCATCGCATAAGGCACATATAGCTGGCGTATCCTTGCTCTTTGTGCATTCATCTGTCTTGTGCTCGTCGCCACATTTTACGCATCTGTAGGGTCTCCGACAGTAGGTTTTCGTGTGGCCGTACCTTTGGCATCTCACGCACTGGGGGATCTCGTTATTTTTTTTAGGTGGCTCGATCTGAACTTTAGCATTTGCTAGTAGTTCTACTTTGTAAATTTCTTTGTTTTTTGGGGAGGGTTCCAAGTCGACGAAAAAGAGTGGGAGCGGTTGTTTTGTTTTTCCACTTTTGATGTTCATTATGTTCCGAACTTTGAAGCCTAGTTTATTGATTTAATCTTTTAAGTATTCCGTGCAGGTGGTGTGATGTAGAGATCGAATAACAACACGGTAGGCGCGATCTTGCTTTAATTGGTATGTGTGGTACTCGGCACCTGAGTCTTCCAGAAAGTGAACAATTTTTCTGTATGCAGTAGAGTTTTTTACCATTATTTTTAATCGACCGCTGTTGGACGTTTTATGAGTGTAATCATTTACGGTTATGATATTGTTTATTTCGTTCGTGAGAGTTTCGATATTTTGTACTCCTGGAATGAATATTGGAGGTGGTTTCGGTTCGGTATTGTCTTTCGCAGCCTGATCGTTCACATCCATGTTTACCTGATCGTTCACATCCGTGTTTACATTCGAGGCAGAGGATTGTAATACTGAGAATCGATTTCGGTTGAGATTTAGATGTGTCTCATCTTCACTATTCGAGGAGTGAATTGAGTTTCTTCTTGGTCGTTTTCTCGGGCGCACTATCTGCCACGCTGGTGATTTTTGGAGCTGGTTCGTCGTCTGTGATTTACGTGCTATGCATATATTTGGGACTTGTTTGTATCGACCGGTTAGGTAATTTGCGCGATCCTGCTCAGGAGAGGATCTCTCGTTTAGCTCTTGGCCTCTAGTATTTTTTAGAGATCGCACAGAGTGCAGGTTGTTCGCTTTTTCGCCTTGGTTATCGTCAGAGTCTTCCTCGTCCATGTTAACGGCACTGGTCACTGTGAGGTGTTGTGTCTTTACGCACTATACTTATATTTGATTGTATTGTTATTGATACCGGGGTAGGCACGATTAGAAACACGTCTGTCACCGTTAGCGGTTCCAGTCGGACTGATTTTACACTTAAGAAAACAAATTAAATTGTATTTTTAGGCATTTTCGCAATAAATTATGTCATCTGTATGCGAGTTTATATCTTCTCAATAATGTTAACCGTCCGTTCACTAAATCGAACATAATTCAAACTACCTGCTCCTTGAAGAATACTGCAAAAACAATTTTTCTTAAATCAAGTACATCACACATGAAATCGCACGGTTAGCATATTAATTTCATCCTCGAAAAATGCTATTTAAGATATGTTCTAATTTATTTTATATTTCACGAGAAATGTACAAGAAAGGCGTTTTGTATTGAACGCCAACGGTTCCGGGATTTCACGATTTTCCGCGGAAAAAAAAGAGGTCATTTTTAAGCACATCGTATATTCATTTATGCCTTTGCGGTAGTGCATAAAATGTTACGTAAGAATTCCAGTTTACTATGGTCAACGGATGTAAGCTGTAGAAAAAAAATGTTTGGAAAAATAAAAAAACGCTTGTCTAAAAAGTGTTCAAGAAGTATACATAACAATGGTACATCCAAAAAGTGTGAAATAATTCGAAAAATCTACAAAAACATCCACGATTTTCATTAATTTGTATCAATGCCAATTTAACAACAGCAGAGGACGCGTGGTCGTTGCGCGGCTTTGGCGATATCCTATGTGGGCCCGGTACTAACCGGGCTGGATGACCGCTTAGCCGTGCGCTGGTTTGCACGACGACTACCTAACGGGAGGTAGTTTTTTTCAGTTTCTGATGGTAATATAACTGAAACTCACTAAAAAATAATAACCGTCTATACCGGAACGCCTTTTCCGCAGTTACCTCGGATCCACGACAAATGCGATACAGTGTACCTGAAAAAGCAGCTGCCGATGCTACAAAAAGTTAGATTAGCTTGGCATAGTGCGGCAAGGGAGCGATAGGAGGGAAAATTGGGAAGGTTCATCCGTAAAAGCCCGCAAGGGTTTACGTTCTAACACACAATAATAAAAAAAAGAATGATAAAGAAAATATATATAAAAATAAAGTGAAAATGAACACTGTCGTAAAATTATTGTATAAATTAACAAAATAACAATATACTTTTATCAAAATTAAAACAAAACATATTTTTTACGACTTTCAAAACTGTGCCTCTCCCCTTATGGATGGTTAACATTTAATTTTACGAAATTTTTGAATTTGAAACGTTCTGAGTTTACACACTTTTATAATAAGTTTTGTTACTATTTCCGCTGTGGTTCACCCATGTTCCAAAATTTCGTTGTATAACGTTCTAAATAGGCGCGGAAAAACTTAAAGATTTAAAAAAAAGAAATAATATAAAAATCAATTTTTTGCAAATTCTAACTGTCTCGGCGGCCTTAAATTTTGCAAGGTGATAATTTCTAGTGAGGCCACGTATGCGCGAATTACTGATGAAACAAGCTGCTGGCAAGTGTCGATTGGTGCTTTGGATACTTAATAAATAGCCAATAGAATCGATGCTAGGCGATGATTGTCCACCACTCGTACGTTATAACGTGCGAGTGCTGGACGACCATCGCGTTGTATCGATTCTATTGGCTATTTATTGAGTGCTAATCAAGTGACCCCCTCCGCTGTTACCGTGCAATTTTCTTCCTAACTTTTTTGTATTAAAACCCGCCCGAAATGTCCGACGAGAAGTAGTTTGTTCCAGCGTTTGTCCGTCAGAAGTCGTCGTGTATTTTACGAATCTCGAAAATTTTCGATCTTCGGACTATCGCTGTGAGTGTCTGTTTGATGTGACAAATATAAATCCGATATCAGTAAATGGCTCCTGTTTTGAATATGCATGTATTTTGGAAAAATATTACTCGAAAAACGTTTTTAGTAAATTAACGCTTGGGTAAACGGTATCTCGTGTATGATTTCTGTTCTATATTAGAAGTCGAGGTGTTGAAGATCTTTCCTGGATTGATTCGATAGAGACGGACGTCATACAGCAGCCGAGTGATATTCCGGCAATTCAACATTTCCTTTCGTCATCTTTTTTCGTTTGCTTCGCGTAGTCAATAATGGGTATAACATTTGGCATTTGGGTTCTTGTATTTGGGATAGTCCTAAATTACTATGCCCAAGGAAGTGATTAGCCTGATGAAGCCCTGAACAGCCTTGCTGCAGACGCCACTGTGGACGATATACAGGTGCGTTGTTTTTTGAAAGATATAGTATATACTATCTCTTCTCTCTATATTATATAAATATATCGCCGCCGCCGCCGCCGCCGCCGCCGCACACTGGGGCCGATTCCCGAAAAGCTGGCCAAAACTCAAAAAATGAAGTTTCATTTTATAGGATTTAGAGTACATAGATGGATAGAGTAATGTTTAAAGAGTATAATGGAAGATTTTATAAGGGCCAACGAAGTATACCTGGCAAGTATAAGCCTGTACAAAAGAGACTTTCGCATAAGTAACAACTCGATCGTTCGAGCTCATATTCAAGCGTCCTATTAAAAAATTCGTAGTAAATCGTAAAGTTGGTCTTTCTTAATTCTGCAAAATGAAGGTTTTAGGTTGAAGGAAGTATAGTTTATCATATGCGTCAAAAGTTGTACCAGATACATATAAATTAATAGCTAAATAATGTCTAAAGTGGAAATAAATGAAAAATTATGTGCAATCATTATAGAAAAAAAGAGAAAAAGTTAAAAGTCCTGCGACGAAACGAGTTTTAAATTGAAGTTTGTACTGCTATGTAACAAAATTAGTAAGAATTAGCTGACCGCAGGTGCCCGAGCATTTTTAGTGCGCGATTGATTTAAAAAAATTATATATTCACGTTAACCCACTAAAGGCCGTAGGCAGACAAGTAGACATAGCGAAAAACTGAATATTGGGATGAGAGCATTTAATCAAAAGATAATTCATTATGAGAAAAAGTTTATTTCCAATTATTTAAACAATTGTTGTTTAAAAAATGTGTCTCAATACGTCGTACTAAATATCTTTTTCTCGATGTCTTGCTGGTTTTCTATTCCAATTTTCTTGCTCGACATTCGTTTCAATGTCTGTCTCGATATCTATCTCGGAGTCTTGGTCGATGTATCGCACATTATCTTCCTTGATGTCTTTCTTGATCAAATAATAATAAACACGACAAAGATATTGAACAAGATATCCAGCAAGACATCGTGCGAAATGTGGTCGGAACTACCGAGAGAGATATTCCGTAAGATATTGAGAAAAAAATAGAGAAAAATATTGAAAGAGAAGTTGAGGAAGACAGCCAGCGGGACATCGATAAAGACATGTAGCAAGACAGTGAACGGGATGTTGAAGAAGACGACACAGATACATTTTCGGGAGACGCAAAACCTCTTTCTGCTGTCAGTCAGCTCGAAAAATTCGCCAGCCTCAATGTGGCACGGTCTCTTTGAATCGGTTACAGTTGCTGCTATTACATATTTCCGCTAATATCCCATTTTACGTGATTAATGTCCATGGCAACGAGGCACGAGACCTCACGCGATACCATCCTCTCTCTCTCTCTCTCTCTCTTTTTCTCTCAGTGTGTCTTCCAATCGCTTCCATTATTTCCGATCTTCATATTCACACGTACCGTGATAAATCAACTTTTTTTGGGTTACCCCTTCACGACAACCAAATCCACCTTCTTCTCTCCAGTCTTCACTCATCATCGTTACAACGAGTCCAATTTTAACATCTATGAGAGATTCACAAGTTTTAATTCAACGATGGTGATCACAAGTACCCAAACTATTGCTTCAGTCTATCTATTATTCAAGTTCGACTTATATTGTAATGAACAATTACCCTCGATACCTCTATGATAATCAAAGTTTAAGTCGATTCATTTTCCATCCGTTTGCTGATTAACTAGAAGTATTTTGCGATTATATACAGACGATTTATGTTGAAGAACCCGATCAGAATAAAACCTTTATCATTAATTATACTCTACATATCGATTTCAATCGTTAATCGGGAAAGGACCACGATTCCTTCAATATTTTCCAATCGTACCCCTATGCGTTTTCCCCACACCCTCTCAGGCGCCGCGTCCACATTTTTCGCATTTCACCTCTGAGTCGCCGCGCACACGTATAAATTGCGAAACCTTTCCTGGGACCTAACACTGGCAACCTAAAATATACCTCGATATTGATCCCGCGCACCACTGATTCCCACTGCGGGAAGATCGGGATCTTTCGATCGGTCGATTGATCGAACATTTCTAAATGGTTTAATTTAATTTAAGAGCTATGTCGAATTAAAAAAAAAGCTCAAGTAGTTGTTTTTCGAATATCACCCTGAATCCCCAATATTTGTTTTGTTTGCATGAATTTCATTAATATCAATTTTTCAACTTGCATTCTCGTTTCCAATCTCAATCTCTCATCAGAACGGGGAATATTCAAACAAATATTTGTAATGTCATACAATGTAATGTCAACAACTTTGTAGATCTTTGTCCATCTCTGTATCACATCAGACGTATTACACTTCAAGTATGTAGTTTCTATTTTTTCTAACTCATGATCTTCATGATTTACAGCGGTATGCGAATAGATCGAGACGCAGCCCGGCGACCTATCGCTACGACGAATTGGAACTAGAACTGGAATACGACCGGACTAAAGCGCTTGTCACAATAGCGCAAGGAAACTTATATACCAAGCTACTGCAGCTGAACACGATTTCATCGAGGGGCGATATCGTAGCAAATTGAAAAGCGTTGGACGAACTGGGCCAAAAATGGAAAGACGCGCTACGGAACGCGGAGAAATCCGAGCAACTTATGAGGCGCGCCAAACCGCAAACCCCGCAAGACGAGTTTTGGCTGGAACGTGAAAACATTTCGAACTATTATCTGATTCGTGCCAGATTCGTGCTCAACTTGAGACTAGTCGCGCAAAAGAGAGAATCCACCGCTAACTTTAAAAATAAAAAACGTTTGCCAAGTCTGCGGCAAACGGCGGCTTATTTGTTGAAATACGAGAAATCGCTGGATAATCAAGTAAAGGAAGCGAAGAAGTTATTTGAGATACGTTACCCATCATTGAACCAGATCCATAAATAATCCACAGATGCTGTGGGGCAGATGTTGAACCATCAATGTGAAAAAGGGGTACGCGAGACGAACATTGACACTTGACTCCCGCAAAAGCAGTGCGCCTTAAGGGACAAACTTACCCGACGACGGGTAAAAAACAAATGAACCGATTATTTGCAATATTTTATTTATCTCAAACAATTTTGTAAATGAGGTTCAAACCTGTAATGCGCATGTTTAGACGGGAAGAAAATGACATCGCGAGCATATTTATGCTCGCGATGTCATTTTCTTCCCGCCTAAACATGCGCATTACATGTCGTCGGGTAGGTTTGTCCCTTAAGCATATATTTATGCTCGCGATGTCATTTTCTTCCCGTCTAAACATGCGCATTACAGGTTTAAACCTCATTTACAAAATTGTATGAGATGAATAAAATATTGCAAATAATCGGTTCATTTGTTTTTACCCGTCGTCGGGTAAGTTTGTCTCTTAAGGCGCACTGCTTTTGCGGGCGTGTTTGTCCTCGATCCTCATTGCGCGTCTGTTTTTCGTTAAATTCCAGTTTAAGATAAACATAATAAATATAATTATTTCTAAAATTAATAACTGTTGCTGATATGAATTGTGAAAATTCCTCATGTGTCACATTTGTTCATAAGTTTAAATATGTTATAAGATATAAAGAGACGCGGCAGCATTTTCACGTCAATTGATGAAAAAACCAGTAATTTAAATAGTTATCATAATGTACAAACTTTCAATTGACCCCACGTACAAACGCGAAGAATAATAAAAAATCTGACGACACTTTTTTGAGACAATATGTTACTTTTATCTTTCGACTGCATCTGGATTCATATAAATGCACGTACGCATTAATCAAATGTCAAAATGTAAGCTGACTTTGTATAAAACCGATAAATATATATATACATCACTAACGTCCGTGACGGCTTGTCTCAAATCGCCAAACATTTAAGACGATGCATCTTATTTTATATACACGACTTAAGGTAGTAGTCTGGTAACTTAAGCCGATTTTCATGTCTTTTTTGGAGGGTGTTTTTTTGTAGGAAAATAAAAATGAATCGTTTTGGATATTTAGGATGTTTTTATTTACATATTAAAGATACAAAAAAAAAAAATTTTGACAAAATTTAATAGTTTATTATAATTATTATTATTATTGATCGAAGTTGGCACCTCGACAAAAAAGCGCGTGGTTGGCGCCGGTGATTTTGGCTCTTGATGTTATCTGAAATCAAAAATTCTTGATAATTCTTAATCTATAGACACGTCATTCTGGTCGGAACTACTGCCCACGTAGAAATTGCCAGTATAATTCTACTGGCCAAGGTTTGGGCCAATATTGGCGGCCAAACTTTGGCCGCCAGTACTGGCCCCGTACTGGCTGACCATCTGGCCATACTATGGGCCATACTGCGGGCCATACTACGGGCCGTACTACGGGCCGTACTACGGGCCATACTACGGGCCAGTATAAAATACAGTCTTATGCCAGTACCGGTTGAATTTTACTGGCCAAGCTTTGGGCCAGTATTGGCGACCAAACTTTGGCAGCCAGTATTGTTTCAGTACTGGCTGACAATCTGGCCAAGCTTTGGGTCAGTATAAAATATCGTCTTGTTCCAGTACTGGTTGTCAATCTGGCCGCACTACGGGCCGGTATAATAACCAGATCTGGGCCAAAATAGGCTATAAAATACGGCCAAGCTCTGGCTTCGATACAGGCTTAGTACTGGGCTATAGAAAATACCAATACTGAGAGTATTTCACTTTACAGTTGCGTTTTGTAATGTAATTGTAGATTAGGTTATTCTGATCAAAAGTCCATTATTTTGCAAACAACCAAATTGTTGAATTATAATTTGCCCCGAACTTGAAATTGCACATTTAATACAATATTTTTTAGTGTAATATTTGCTTTATATAGCCTATATTTTATAAACACTGTTCTATAAACATTTAAGTAGGTATTTTAGACCTGTATATGTACTTGGTCTCTTATTAAAGCCTTACATACGTCGAGAATTTTCAAACAATCGATTTTTTTTTGTTTACAGATTATTATTTCTTATAGTCTTAGGCGTATTTCTGTGTAAGCTGATTGTAAAAATTCCCCATAGTTCAAAAGTTATTGTAGATAATGTGACTGCCTGATAATGTGAAACACGCTCGAATCAACGGTACGTCGTACGGTTTTTAATATTTTTTGATGATTTTTTTTTTAAATATTCGGAATTGTTTTTTCTATATTCTGTCAAGCCGCATTTTTTAAATTATAATTAGAAAATTTTATACAAACAATTAAACTGTGACTTTTTTGACACAAACTTAACATTTTTTTTTAAATTACCGTAAATTGTTTAATTCTTCGAATTTCAAAAATCCGGCTCGACAGACTATAACTACTACCTTATTTTACAAGAATTTCTTTACATTTTGCAGATCCGTCAACATTTGAGGAAGAAATACTGCCGACCGTGGAGCAACTTTTTTTTTACAGTGCTTAAAAAAATGTGATTTTTCATGTTGTAATTTTTGAAAAAAAAAATTGAAATACATTTTTTTACAAACTTAACACAGTAATAAATAATGTGTAAGAATTTTTTTATCAATTTCTATTTCTATCCCTCCTAAAAACAGTTTTTCTTTTGGTACGTTTTCGGTACTGCTAGACGTATGTAAGGCCTTAATGAAAACTACTCCGAGTATTTAGTATATATCAAGTGCATTTAATTATCAAACATTTATGCATAAACAACCCAGACAACACAGACATCCAAAGGACGTTCTAAAAACATCCGAAAACGTCTTTACGTCCAAAGTACATCCTTTGGACGTACGTGTGCTACTTGGAAAACATCTGGTAACGTGGTAAAAAGAAATATAAATTACTCCCAGAGAGAAATAAAATTTAAATAGACATTGCATCGGCGTCCACTAGACGTCAAAAGTGTCTAAAAGACGTCGATTCGATATCTATTTAATTTGCCATTTCTCGCTGAGGTGTAATTTGCACCGTCGGCAAAATCGTCTGCCAAGATCCAGCCCAATGAAATAACCAGTATTGGTACGACCGTTGGTGTCAGTAGTAAGCCAGAAGTTTGCCAGATCTGGGCCAAAGTCCGGGCCAAAGTCCGGGCCAAAGTTCGGGCCAATTAAATAACCGGTACTGGCCCGACCGTTGGTGCCAGTATAACGGCCGGCTATTACACTCCTGTACCGAATCTGTACTAGTCCAATACTGGCAGCCAGTACCGGCACTACGGCAACCAGTATTGGCCCAACGCTCGGCCGTTACAATTTTTCTGAGTGGGTGAAGTTAAATTTCATGGATATATAACAAAATGGCGGACTTTGGAAAAAAAAACGTTTTTTTCCAAAGTCCGCGATTTTGTTATTGCCAGGAAATTAAACTTCAGTAGTTCCGACCAAAATGACATATCTATAGATTAAGAATTATGAAGAGTTTTTTATTTCAGATAACATCAAGAGCCAAAATCACCGGGGGCACCCACGCGCTTTTTTTCCGAGGTGCCAACTTCGATTAATAATAATAATAATAATTATAAACTATTCAATTTTTTCAAACAAATTTTTTTTTGTATCTTTAATATGTAAATAAAAACATCCTAAATATCCAAAACGATTCATTTTTATTTTCCTACAAAAAAACGCCCCCCAAAAAAGACATGAAAATCGGCTTAAGTTACTAGACTACTATCTTAATGCTCCATGCTCTCGCTGCCCTGTGGCTAAGCAGCCTAGAGCCAAAATCGCCCATTGATCTTGATTCCGATTCATGCCAAATTCAATACCAAACTTCCGTTAAATATACTCCATTCATGAAAGGGAAAATTGGCTCCAGGTCACAGAATTTCTTCAAGTTACATAAATCAAAAAGATATTTCGACAAATTCATAATTTAAAAAAAATCTGAATCCAGAGTTCAGCTTTAACCAAACACCCTTGTCCCCTAATTGATTTATGTCGAAAGTGATTCGATGGCTGAAAGTTTATGAAAGTTAGGGCGATTGGACATTTTTCGAAAATGTTTTCTTCCCGTAAAATCTAAAACTACTCGGTAATTTCAACGCCGATTGTAGTAAACAAAGAGGAATGAATGCCCAAAATCTATGCAAAGTTTTTACCAAATCGGGTAAGTCGTTCTCGAAATATGAAAGTACGTGTAGAGTACCTCTAACACCCCGTAGATATCCGCGATGTCCAGGTCTCTGTAGACAATTGCTGTACTATATTTTAAGGCTGCTCCACAATTTTTAAGTGCTACGTGTTGTCACGAAACATTTATATCTCGTCACCTCCACGGAGTGTGTTCGTTCACGGGGTCGGAATTACGACGATGGGATGACGCGCGTCCACTTAGTCATGCACTCGGGCAGGGACATTCCGCCGCTCAGGTTACCTAAAGGGGTGACATTTGTGCTATCTTGCTGTCCGTTTTTCTCTTCTGAACGGAATTTTTCGATATTTTGGAACATTTTTAACATATTGACATTAAAAACGCGATTTTTTTCATGTAAATAAAGCTTGCTCCATGAAAATGCAATAGTGGAAATTCTGTGCAGGTGGGGACAATATCAAAGCTCGAAAGGGCGTTCGTGGAATAAACACTACTACTACATATGAAAATTTGTGCCAAATGTGATTTTCCGACGTTTTAACATATTCTGAACATATTGGCAATAAAAAAATTCGAAAACTTTGTTTTTTTTTTACAAAAACAAAGCTTCGTTTATAAGGAAATGAAGAGAATCAATAAAAAAAATCACTTGATCTTTAATCGTGATTATTCTGGAAAAAAAACTTTGAGAATGACGATGTTTAAAGTATTCCGATCGCGATAAAGCGTTTAGTTAAGCCTTATCGGCACTTGTCACACTACCCGATAATAACTAGAAAATCCTTTTTATAATGACTCATTTGACTAAGGTGGAGTGCATTAGTTTCCTTAATTGTGAAAATCGCATAATTACAGATCAATTTAGTATCATCAAGAATATATCTTGGCAATGAGGTGGGTGACCTTGCGTACGATTTTTTTGGAACACAATGATCTCATCTTTGATATATCAAAGTTTTTCTAATCTGTCCAAAATTTATAAATGCTCACGATCGAAATACCTCAAACGCTCGTTATGACAATAAATATCATCTCTGTTCGTTGAATAATCCAAAAGTTTCTCGGTCTCGTTACTTCGTCGATTAATACCGTGATTAATTTATTATTTAATTACTTACAAACATTTACAAATGTAACAAGTCAATTCAATTTGGCGTACATGAACTATCGAAAAAAAAAGAAAAAAAAACATTACTCTAATGATTCGTAAATATTATTAAATACAACATATCTCGTTTGAAGTTTCACTCCGTGCATTCCCTTAAGACATATATACGCCCGCGCGGGGTGTCGTGAGGGATAAGGATTCAATGTCAAATAATTAATCGTCGACGACTACACGATTTTATGAATTTTAATAATAATAATAATAATAATATGTATGAGAGAATTGATCTCGATTCAATTAAAACGATCATCGTGCATAAAAATTAGCTCTGTACAAAGTTAATCGCATATAGATACAATTGGTAACTAGAATGAAAACGTTTTTCGCTTTCAAGCGAAGTTTGTTCCAAAATGACAAGTGTATAATACGATCGACAGTGACGAATTTTCTATAGAAAAATAACAAAAAAAACATGATATTTTAGCGTGTCTTGTCAAATACGCGGAAATTATCGTCGAGGCATTAATAGAATCAAAGAATTTGCATTTTCTTTTCTTTCTTTCTATACACATTTCGATATTCGAGAAGAAATAAATTTGTTTATTGCTACGGACTATTAGGCCATTAAAGATAAAATATTTGCATTACTTAATTACCGAGCAAATTAATTTACCCTGTATCATAGAAGATTGGGCGAATAATTTTTATTTTTACGTATAGTTGGAAAAAATTTAGCTTCACGATGCAAACTCGTAAATCATTATTGCGCACAAATTTTGTGAAACATTCCGTTACGACCAACTTTAGTTGCGAAAAAAATTATCGCTAATGAAAGTTGCTGTTAATTATAAAAAAGAAACGAATTTATCTTTAATCAACGACATGGTTTTTCATTTTTTTTTTTAACGACGTGAATCACGTCAAGTGCTTTTGTACAAAAAGCTAAAAATAGCTTCTTGGTAATTCTTGCTAATTGTATTTAAAACTTTTTAAATTATTGTTGCTTGGTTCCTTTTTGCCGAATCTTTCTATCGTACACGGCCAAACGTATGAATTTATCTTCCCTAGGATATTTCTCGAAGTAACGTGAAATTATATTTTGTAAATAAAAAGAATTTGCGATGTTGTGTAAAAAAGTGAAAAATCGCGATTAAAAATTTTCCAAAAAATAGTGCAATGACAGAAAAAAATGAAATAAGCATCGTCCATTCTTGATTAAAAGGATTCAGTAACGAGATTGAGTGACACTCGTGGGCGTTGTGAAACTACAATTTTCGAATGAAATAATTTATGAAAAATCTGAAAGTAAAACAAACAAAATTTCAATTCTTCCCAATATTTTGGTTGTAAGGTGAAACATTTTTTTAAATAATTTATACACGCATACGTTATCGTCACGAATCTTCGATTATTCTCTCTTTTAACTCCGCACGTCCTACTTTTAATCCGTTATTATTGATAATATTTGCGACATTAATGGTTTTCTTGAGCAATTTTATTATTATTTTCTTGTTATTTTCGAATTCAAGTGCAGAATTCGAGTACGAAGCATTTTGTTCATTATTTGGAAATGTTCCGATTTATTTTTGTCACGACCGGAAACACTCGTGTTTTTTCCATTGGAATCGAAAAGATAAACATTGACCAAAACACGAGTAAAAAAAGTCGATAAAAATTCTGTTGCATCGATTTATCAAAACCATATTTTTTTTCTCGCAACTATGATTTTCTTCGAGAACTGAAGAAAAAAAAGTTTGATAAAAACTTGTCGAATGACGTTTCAAGCAAATTATTCAACGGAACGTAAACGAATTTCTCAAATCTCGTTCGCAAACAATTGAGCGCGATATAAAAAAATCAAAAAAGAATATCAAAAAAATAAAAGATGTTTTAAGAATAATTTAATTGGCACATATATATCGCTGTCTCGCTGAACGGGTGTAGTTTCGCTTCACACGCGCATACACACACTCGACAGATAATTGATGGATGTAACGTCTCAATTTTTTTCTCATTTCGTTTTTTTTCATTTCTTGCAAAACGAAAAATGCACGAATGTAATTGATGCAATATCAATTACACCGATGAAATAAATCTAATTAACCCATAGCGCTCAGTCGTCGTTTGTGATACTTGTACATCGTAATTGGGTTTTTTGTTTGTTGGAATTTTTTTCTGGATTTTTTTTTTCGATTTACGTAATTAATTGTATATTGTGTACATAGGTATGTATAATGTTTATATAATATTAATCTAAATAGTCCTTAGAAGTATTACGTACCGGGCCACACGTGAAAAAAAAAAGAGAAAGAAAAGGAAATGAAGAAAAAAATTCACAAATTCTCAGCGAGATTGTATTATTTTCTCGAAAAAAATTATATACTACAAAAATGTCTTGGCACAGGCGATTGAAACAATACGTTTTTTTTTCTTCCGGTTATCATTTTCTTTTCATTATTTATGCGAGACAGATTGCATTCCGATGATAGGTTTTTTTTGCCATTCTATAGATATTCGAACCGTTCGTCAATGGGTAATTCAAAGACAGTCCCATGCAAATCAGCTATTCATTTTTCTCTGTCGTTTATTTTATATTTTATTATTCCACTCTCTCGACGTGTCACACAATAATTCACATTACACTATAGTCTCATCTAAATAAATTAGATTTTTGTTTCCCGAGTTTATTGATTTATTTTTCATCGTTTTTATCCATTCATTTATTTATTTATTCCAACAATAGTTCGTTCATTAATGATAAGTTTCAGTATAGTCATATAAATACGAGTGTTTTTCTTTTTTCCTTGCCACGATGAGAGTTTCGTCGAGTTCGTTTTTTTTAATTCTGGGATCCCGAATGGATCGTGATAATTAACCCCTTGTTTAATTTCCGTACGGCTCGCTTTCGTTTTACATTGAATAATACTGTAAATTACTCTCGGCTTTAATTATATTGCATCTCGGCAAAGACCGAAATTTTCTTATTTTTCCGCGTCATAAACGATGAAAATCGTGAATGATTATCAGTTCGCCGAGACGCCACATGAAAAAAATGAAATTTCATTCAAAGATACATCGTATGATGGGGTATAATCTTAATTTTTCTATTTTGTTGAATAATGAGGAGCCCGAGTTCAGCGTCCCCACGATCGATCGCCAATTTCCAATTTCTCCTATAGCATTATCGTTTCATTGATTTTTTTTTTAAATATGATCATTATCATTATTTTAACTATTATTACTATTTATTACGATAGTGCCAGACTAATTTTATGCGTCGTATTTCGACCCGTATCCGCAGTGTGATATCGTCAGTTCGTCAACCCGTAACACGCACTCGCACACGCACCCACTTTGTTGCATCTTGTAAATTCGAATTATAATATTCTGACAACGTGCAGTATTTCTCCGTGTTTTTTTTTTATATTTTTTTTCTCGAAGTATCGGGGGATTTTACACTGAAAACAAAAAGAATTGTACGTTACAAAATAACAGTAGCGTTGCTCCGTGATGACATTTATACCACCTAACAATGTAACAGCCAAGACCGAGCAATCTTAAATAGGTTATTAAAATTCTTCATTGAATTCGTCATTTCTTTTTTTCTGTTTATCGTTACAATTAGGATATCAAGTGTCTTCTAGATATATATATTTTTTCTTTCTCATTCAACTAATATCCACGACTCGTGTAATCTCTAAGTAATTGTAGGTTTGTTTTTTTTTTTTTTTCATTTTTTTTTGTCAATTTTTCATTTATCCACCGTTTTCATTTACGTAGTTATATAATATGCGAATACGTATCGTGCTCTCGAGAAAGTCTTTTACGTTTTGTTTACGTGCTCCGTACAATCGGAATTATTAGTTTGTGTGTCTATTCTGTTGTTGTTATTGTGGTCAAATTACGATCCGTCTCGTTCAGCGAGTATTGAATATTAATTTGTTTTTATGTCTCTCGTAAATTTGCCATTTTGTTTCTCGTCTTATCATCATCATTCGCACACTCTCTCGTTCTATATATATATATATATATATATATATATATATATATATATATATATATATATGTATATATATATATATTTATAAATATCCTCGTACTAGCAACTTTAGAAAAATGCCTAAAACTTCACCGATCTTAAGGTTCCACTTTAAAGTTTGCCCGTTAACTCACGAGCACAAGGAAAACAAACAATTTTTTTTCGCTAAATTTCTTTTCAATCAACACATTCAACGACGTTAAAATTTTGTTTTTCTTCTCAACCGCTACACGCGTTACAATATACAATTCAAAGTATCCACAATTTAACGAATCATTTTTTCTCAAGTCCGAATGTCCTCCTCGTAATCGAAGTTTAACTTTGTTCGTGTCGTTGAATTATAAGAATTAAAAGAAAGACGAAGAGCCATTCGATTTTGGAGAACTCGAACGCTCGCGCCTATCGTCGCGAAATATATATGGCACACAGTGAAAGGAAAGATTATAAACGAAAAAACAAAGTCTTTCGTGTTTTCCCGCTAGTTTCCGTTGTTAATCGTCGCGATGCTCGCGCCATCAATATCGCGAGTAAAAGATTTCAATGCTCGGAAAGAAAAAGAAAAAAATCTTCGAACGTTTTGAAACGAAGCTTTGAAAAAATGAAAGTAGATGGTTGTACGATCGATCATACACATTTCAGCTGAGGCTCCCAGGTCCACACGAGGCGGTCATTTTGTTGTCGCGCGCTTCGAAAGATCCTACCGATCAATTAGCTCGAAACGACGATTGCCATTGGAGAATCATCGAGTCTCGGGCGTCCCGATAAAAATAGCCAACTTCTCGGTCACAGAATATCAGTCTCGTAGATCTTGCTCGTTGTCGTTTGGCCGACGCACTGAATCGTCTGTCCGTCGGTCTGTTGTTGCTGTTGCAGCAGTGTCTGTTGTCCCTGTATCATTTGTATCTGGCCGTCGACGTTTGTTTTCGTCGTTAGACTGGTGAGCGAACCCGAGCTCGTTGTGCTCAAGCCAAGACCCATTTTCGCCAGTAGATTCGATTCCGAGCCGGTTTTTTTCAACAAATCGGGCGGCGCCGGTGGAACGGTCGTTAATCCAGACGCGTTTCTCTGCAACTGTTGCAAACGCGCGTACTGTTCCTGCAATGCTTTTTGCTTTCTCAACAATTCCTGATGTCTCTGCTCCAATTGTTCCTGACGTCCTTTCTTGTTCTGGAGACCCTCCTGCGAATTTATACTCTCGCACGAGCTCGAGTTACTCGTCGACAGCATGTTGTTGTTCGGTGGCGTAGTTTCGTCGTTTGTATTGGCGTTTGGTGGCAGTGCCATTGGTGGTTTGCCGCACTCTTTGGCGTTACCGCGACCGCGACGAAGCGTACCGGTTGGATTGCGCGGCGGTAATTGAGGACTCGTTGGACTGGCCAATGGTGATCGAGAGCTTGTGCGCGGTGGTGGCGGCGGTGGTACTCTTCTTGATGTCGCCAATTGTAACAATTCGGCGTTTCTCTCGGGTACCGGCGGCTTTTGCGGTGGCAAAATTGCGCCCGTATCGTTTATCTGTAATCTCGCTATTGGCGGCGATGTATCGGTGTCCGAACTCGACGGATAAGAGTGCAAACGTCTCAATGTGTTTGTGTGGCCGGGCGTCACGATTGCCAAACTCGTTGACGAATCTATGCTGCCCTTACGACCAATGTCCGAGATGCACGGCGCTCTCACGTTACTCTGTACAATCTGGCTTGCTGATCTACCGATTTCCGACATCATCGGTATGTGATTCGTCGATTGTCCGATCATCATCGACGCCGATTGACCCGTTTGCGATGCTGGCCTCGAGAATGTTTGCAGCTCGTCTAACAGAGCGTCGAGTGCGTTCTCCGGACGCTGCTGATTGGGGGTGGATGACTCGATAACGTGGGACCCTCCCCCGATGACGCCCGTTGACCCCAAGATAGTGCGTTCCGCTGGCACAGGGGCAGTTGTCTGTTTTTGTTTTTGGATTTTTTTTTTTTTTTCAACACAGATTATCACGGATTAATAGGCATTTTTGTGGGCACAAAAGTTACTAAGTATATGTGTATGTGTTCCTTTTTTTTATGTACAAACTGAGTGACGTATGTACGTCGTTTCAGGCGAGTCAAAATATCTCCGAGCCTTCTATATATTTCGGAAATATTTTCGACCACAATTTTTTTTTTTTTTTTTAGAACAATTCAGTGTTTTTGTTGTTGATGTTTTTCTTTTACTGGAAAAATACGATGGGTCGCCGTGACATAGGATTTACAATGGGCGATACAATTGCTCTAACTACCTGGCGATATGCCACGATGATGAAAAAAAACTACGTTTAAGCCAAAGAATTCAATGTTACGTTATATATATATATTGTATGTACATATATATATATATATATATATATATATAACGTTATTACTCCAAATTTATCAATACTGGGCCGGGTGTGCGAGAGAAGAGGGAAGAAGGCTTGAAAGATATTTTGCCCGCGTATACACAATAATGATATGGAATATTTGTTTATGTTTTTTTTTGTCTTCTCGTGATTCGTACATGAATATTACGTCGATATATTGTTTCTTTATTCTTTTTTTAACGAGTTATTCATCGAATTTATTTACTGGTCTTATTGTAACTTTAGTGTCACGATTGTTTGATCCGATTTTTTTTTTTTTTCGCGAATGCAATAATTTTGCATGATTTTTCTTTTGTTTTGTTAAGTTTTACACACTATCGATCTTTCATGTACGCTTCGATATCATTTTCTTTTTAGCTATTCATGCCCGAACGTGAATTGTGCAAAACGTGCATGCTAATAATATGGAGGGAACGGAAACGCACGAGCCGCCCAATTAAATGTGTTAATGATTTTTAATAAATTAAATAACAAAACAAAAGATAAAAAAATAAAAACTCAAGGAAAATTGAAAAGGAAATTGTGACGAAATAAAATATGAAAAATTCGGTTAGATAGTTACCTGCAGTCGGTTATACGTATATTGTGTGTTGTGCATGTTACAAGTCTGTACTCATTTGGGGCTCTTTAACGTTTGGCACCGTTTCCTGTCCGGTATTAGTCAACTTAAAAAAAAGCAAAAAATTCGAAAAATTCAAAAGAAAATGTAAATTATAAACACAACCGGGTCCACGGTGCGATCAAATTAATTTTACCGATTGTGCACAATGCAGTCGATACGACATGATGAAAATGATCGGTTCACGTCCGGTGGATCATTTTTTATTTAACCAACAAACGTGACAGGCAATCATGAAGAATATTAGTCGTTATAATTTGCAATATGATTCGTAATTTTGTTGACAATTCCTAGGCGTGAGTCACCGCGGTGATTCGTGAGATATTGAAAATTAAAAATATTGAATATATAAAGAAAAATAGATATTTTCAAAAATATCTGGTATTTAAAATGATTTATGATTATTGTATTTAATATGATATTTGGAAAAAAATTAAATTAAACACCTCAGATTTAATGGATCGGTTTCAAGTAAATTTCTTTACGAATCTGTAATTTTTATAATTCAACGAAAAAAAAAAAACAAAAAATGATATTGTCATATTTCGCAATAAGAATATTGTTTAAAAATTTAAATTTAGACATTTGTAACTTTACATCCATATATACTTAAACAAATCATCGTTGTTCGCCGAACAGAGAAATGAAAAAATGATTTTTAACCATTTTCTAGTATTCATAGATATAAAATGAGCGAGAAAATAATTTTTTTTTTAAATTTCAATTACGTTAATGTAAATGAATTTTTCCGAAAATCGGCACACAAATGATTTTTGTGGAGCAGTGAACCTACCGAGTCATACTCGATTAATATTCTTCATTTGTACCTAGCGCCGTTAAATGAATACCGAAACAGCGATTTAACATTGTAAAACGGCTCAGCGAGACAAAGGTAAAACAAATAGAAGAGAACATTTGTTTGTGCTCCGAAAAATCAGTATAGCTTACTTTACGTAACGAAACAACTAAAATTGTAATGCCTTACATGCATTAATTGCGTGCAATCAGCATTCACGGACACAAATTGTCTATCGAACGGATTACGGATAGAGAGAGAAATAGAGAGAAAGAAAAACAAATTATAAAAAAAAAAACAAATTGGCCAATGAAAAATACATAGACAAAACCTTCAGTCCAATCCTTATAGTAAGGCAGTAGTAATGGAATTAGAGAGAGAGAGAGAGAGAGAACGAGAGAGAAAAAGAGTATAGTTATCGATAGAAAGAAAAATGTAATTTTCATAAATGTACGCGGGAAGAAGGTGAACAAAAGGAAAAAAAAAGGAAGTAACGAAAATCAAACGATAACGAGAAATTGAAATACAGAAAAACTGAACATAAAAGAAAGAAAAAAAAGTATATAAAATTATTACGAAATAATGGGATACACAAAAATTACGATGAAAGATGTGACGGATTTACGTACTAATTAAGTCTGACACATTATTTGAAAAAACCAGACATAAAAAGCTAAAGTATACAAATCAATTGGTATATACTGGAGAAGAAACGGAAAAGAATTTTTCTTTTTCTCTTTTCTTTTTAAAAAGATCGATCATATTATTTAATCATTAAAATCACAGTGATTTACGCTATTACTCTACGGCATTATTGTATATACAAATAATAGATAGTGGATTTTTTTTTTGGTCAAAAGGGTGTAGCAAAAAGAAGTTTGTTTGTTTCCTTCTCGTCAATAATTATTTATCGTCAATGATTGACAATTCGATAGTTTCAATGACAAGACTTCTTTTAGTCACCCATCTACGGTTGTATATTTATTAACATACGCATTGAACAATGCCAATTTGGTTTTCTTTTCATTTAATTTATCGAGATTACGGAGATACGAAAAATGGATAAGACAAGGCGAAATACACAGTTTTGGTTCAACAGATCCGAACGCATCGATAATCATATAATAATCGTATTAATTAACAACAATCACGAATGGAAATTTATATTTTGTTTGTTTTTTTTTTTTTTACTATCGGGGGAAATCCAATGTAAACCTTGAAACATCGGGGATTTAATTACACCTTACTATAAGAAGTGGATTGGAGAGCGTGTGTCTTGTGATTAAGTAACGGATAAATTCAGTTTGCTGCGCATCGTGTTTAACAACGATTTGACAATATTTGTTAAAAAAAAACCTTTTTTTTTTTTCATATACAGTTTTACACCTGATCGTGATGCGAAACGATCGGGAACCTCTGCTTATCGACATTTTCTTTGTTTCTTTTTTTTTCTTTCTTTTTTTCTAATAAACAAATCATCGAAAGTGAATTAGCGATAGTTAGAGAGCATTTTGAGCAATAGAAATTGAGAAAGAACGAGATTTAAAATTTTGCGATAGGCCAAGAGGAAGAACAGTTTCGAAAGAAGTAAATGAGAAGCAGCAGCGATTTTTTTCATTTTCGTTTTTTTTTTTTCCGTGAATAATATATTGAACGTCAAAAAATTGAATGAAATTCACTTAGCGGTTATATCACAGGACGAGTGCGAAAACATTATCAACAATGCCTTATTCGAATGCACACTGGAATAAAATTGGTAAAAAAAAATCAGCGTAAATGTTGCCTTTTAACACGATCCGGTCTTTTTGGTTTTTTTTTTTTTTTTTTTTTCTAAATAACGGCTCAGATATACATACTCTTTCTATTTCTCACGCATGTATTCTTTAAATGACAACACCCATCGCTGTGTGACGTATTATGTACACAGGAAATATTGTTCTTTTTTTATTATTACTATTATTTCTTTCAACAGCAGTGCGTTATATATATATAAAAAAAAAACAAACAAAAATGATCGCAAAAATCTAGGAACAAATGAAAGAGTAAAAGAAAAAAAATGAAAAAGTAAAAGAATAAAAAGAACATTAACGTCAGAAAAATAGTATCGAATGAAACGAATTTCAGAACAAGCACGCATTAAGAATGTAGAATATAGATATATATGCTGATAAAATGACTGTAAAACACGTGTAATGGATAAATATTCACCGGTGAAGTCTCAAAATATTCTGCCAAATGTCAATAGAACCTTTAGACCGGGTACAATTTGACTTGATTCATTTTTTTGTCATTTATATCATCGAAACGAAAATAAAACATTTGTTCTTTTTTAAATTAATTTTTTTTTTTTTATCCATTCGATCGAGAAGCAGGGTAGATTTTTCATTTTGTAAGAGTGTTTTTTTTCTTGCTTTAGACGAAAAAATTCGTATAATTAATTGGTTTAATATTTATTATATGAATTATCGATACTGGAACGATCGAACATACGATAAAATTCACACTCGCAATCTCAATAATTGACCAAATTCGGATAAGTTCGAAGCAACGATGATGGTTATTTTCGATTGTTTTTTTTTTTAAGAACGTCAAAGCAGAGATTTTAAAAAATAAATGAAAAAAATGTTCGAAACAACGGAATTTTAATATATTCTGAAAGTTCATTTCTATTTTTTTAATGCATTTTGCAGAATAGTTTAAGCTCTAATGGATGAAGATGATCTCGTTCATGATTCATGGAGATAGACATATTGAACGATAAGAATATATATATATAGAAAACAATATATTTATATATATATTTTTATATGATATATATATATATATAACAGCATAGAATAATAATTATAATGAATTAATATGATGAAAAAATTACTCGTGACTGGTCTGTATGGCCTCCTTGAAGTTAGTACTCCACTTCCAGCCATACTATAAAAATTAATATTTATACGTTCACTATGGTATATTCTGATTTTTTTTTTTTTCGTTATTTTTTTTCTTCTGTACATTCAAGTAAACTTTGTGACGCAAGGTGCTCGTGTTTGTTGTTGGTGTTGGGACTTTTGTAGTATTCGAGATATATGTATATATATATATTGGATTTTTTGTTATATTTTTTTATTTGAATTAGTCGTGTTTTTTTTCCTATTGGGGATGAAAACTGCTGCTTGTGGCAACAACGAATTTTTTTTTTTTTTTTCGCAATGCGATCGGGCATTGTTGCAACACAGCAAACGCATTAAAAGGCATAACATAGATTTTTTTCAGTTTTTTTTTTTTTTTTTTTTCATTGGGTTACATCTAACACACAGGTGATTTGACAAAACATTGATGGTTTTTTTCTCTTTTTTTTAGCTCATTTAATAATTCTCGTTATTTTATTGTTTTCTGCTTGTGGGTTTAAGTCGATTACTTATCGGTGGACTGGCAAAAATTGAGATTGCGCGCGAAATTATAGAACGCCGGATGAAAGAACGAGATAATGTTTTGTCACATCGTCGTCTAAAATTTATAAAATAATCTATTCTATCGGGACACAGCAAACACCGAATTGGTTTTGAGGTAAAGTAGAGGTATAAGTAGGGGGTTCAATGAAACACAAGTTGCAGGATATTGTAATATCTTGACACCGAGGTCATTTCTTTTTTGTTTTAGTTTTTTTTTCTTTTTTCGGGAATGTGAGTGAAAAAAAAATGAAATTAAACCCGCCACTATACTGTTTATCGTAGATACAGTGATATCGTTATATGAATTATCATATAAATATATTTATACGCAAATTGGTCGAAAAATTTTTATTTGCGATACTCGATCACGTAAAGGAATGTTTTTTTTCCAATGACTGCGGTCAATAATAAATGTCCTCCAATGTATCAGGCGTTTCACGCCAGGTGAGACACCGTTCAAAAATCACTATATCGTAAAAACATGTCGAAAAATTAGTCTATCCGAGTAACAACAATTCTGTCAAGTTTCAAACTCATTCTACTGTGTAAATTCACGGAATAACACGTGTTTGTTGATTTTTATTTCGAACGTATTGAAATCTCGGGAATGGGGTGGTGTCTGGCAATGTTTCAAAAAAAGAAATATTTGCAGTTTTTTTATGGCGCAGGAAAAAACAATGCGACGCGATTAATTTTAATAAGAACAAAATTAAAAAATTGACAAATAAGTGCTTTTTTTAAAAAGCATTTATTTCTGACCCTCACCACTTTTCGTTGTTTTTTCCCTTCCAGTCTACACTAATCTACACTTTTTTAAATTTAATTTTGCTGAAATTTATACAGTACATTTTTCGATTGATAAAAACAACAACATTTTTGAGGTTGGACAACCAAATGAAAATTCGATTTTTTTTTCAACAAATATTGGGAACTTTTCTTTTATTAATTTTATATTGATAAAATAATTCTATGCGACAAGGAGAGAGCGTGAATAAAAATAATTAGTTTTCGCGCTACAATATATTATTTTTATGGCATTGTTTAATATAATTTTTTTGGCATAAAAATGATATATAATGACTCGAAGTGTAACTTTTTAAATTCAGGCTGCCTCATAGAAATAGTTTTTTGTTAAATATAAAATAAATAATAAAATGAAAATGCCAGGATTTGTTGAAAAAAAAATGGTATCTTGATTTGATTGTGCTAACTAAAATAAGGATACGAGCATAATGGAAAGTGTCTCGAAAAAATGTTGTTTTCTATCAAGGAATTTACTGCGTAAATTTGTAGAGAATCGATAACGACCATCTTCGTCTAATAAACAGTTTAGATTGTTACAACCACGCAAATTTATCAAAAAAAATCAGATAATTTTTGTTCCTATCACGCTATAAAGTACTTGAAGGGAAAAGATAATTTATTTTCCTAGCGATTTTTAATAAAATGGTGAGGATCATAGCCAGGTCGAGTTGGTGCGTAATGTCCCGTATACTTTTAATGTTCGTGAAATGAGAACATTTTGTTTAAAGATGTTTTCTCCCCGAGGAATATGGGATAAAAATGATCATGGCGGATAACGCGTCTCATTCGAGAATAATAGATTTTTCCAACATAAAAAAAAATTGTGACTTGTAACGGTAGGGAGTTTCGTATATCGATGAAAATCAAATTGAGCAGGACTTTAGTTTTTGCTCGGCGAACACAGGACAGAAAAGGAAAGTCTGATTAACCTCTCTCCTAGGAGAATAAAAATATTAAGAAAAAAAATCGAAAAATCCCTCAAGGTAGTAGTCTGGTAACTTAAGCCGATTTTCATGTCTTTTTTGGAGGGCGTTGTTTTGTAGGAAAATAAAAATGAATCGTTTTGGATATTTAGGATATTTTTATTTACATATTGAAGATACAAAAAAAAATGTTTTTGAAAAAATTTAATAGTTTATTATTATTATTATTATTGATCGAAGTTGGCACCTCGAAAAAAAAGCGCGTGGACGGCCCCGGTGATTTTGGCTCTTGATGTTATCTGAAGTAAAAAATTCTTGATAATTCTTAATCTATAGACATGTCATTCTGGTCGGAACTACCGAAGTTAAATTTCATGAATAAATAACAAAATGGCGGGCAAAATAAAAGGACTTTTTTTTCCAAAGTCCGCCATTTTGTTATTTATCCATGAAATTTAATTTCAGTAGTTCCGACCAGAATGACATGTCTATAGATTAAGAATTATCAAGAATTTTTTATTTCAGATAACATCAAGAGTCAAAATCACCGGGGCCACCGACGCGCTTTTTTTCGAGGTGCCAACTTCGATCAATAATAATAATAATAAACTATTAAATTTGTTCAAAACATTTTTTTTTTGTATCTTTAATATGTAAATAAAAACATCCTAAATATCCAAAACGATTCATTTTTATGTTTCTACAAAAAAAACGCCCTCCAAAAAAGACATGAAAATCGGCTTAAGTTACCAGACTACTACCTTAAACATTCAAAGTCTGCCTCTTCTCGTTAAATATGACAAAAAAATGTTTAATATGAACACAAAATGGTTCTCATTTTCAAACATCTTTCTATTGATGTTCCGTTTGCTCTCAGAAAAGATTCAAATCAATAGGCCCGTTTTCTTGCCATAAAAAAGTGCAGATTTTCATTTTTTTTTAAATATCAATATACAATGCACCGTTTTCGAGATTTCGATATTGTTTAACTAAAAATGCACAAACACAAATTTTACGTGATTCAAAGGTATAATGGGTTCATAACTGAGTTGAATTTTCAGTGAAACATACAATCTGATTTTTCAATGTTTTATGAGATGTAATTACTCTTTGATTAACTAGTAGCGCGAGTTGCCTCATTTAAATTTGATTTTTTCTCCATATTATTAATATTATTATTATTATTTTGTTATCCGGATTTTCGTTTCAAGTGTACCCACGTTAACAGGATAGATCGATAAAGAATTACGAGCAAAGCATCAGCTAAAATTGTCTACATGACAATATAAGTATGTGGAGACTAAAAACTAAGATCCTAATATCCGAGAGCGCGGTGTGCGCAAAAAACAATGCCGCAATCCATGCAGATTGTGAATCTGCATGTAAAGGACGAATTAAAGAGCGAATAAAAAAAAGAAGAAAAAGTAATAATAATAGTGGTCGCATGGTGATCTAAGAAGGTTTACATTAGATTTCGTTTTTATAAGAATAGCTTTTGTTTTGTTTTGTATTGTTTTTTTTTAAATGAAATCAGTGCTAAAAAACGAAAGGAAGAATTTATCTGTCACCGTGATACTTGGCTCCGAACTGCTTAAATTTAAAAGTAAAAATGTTTGTTTCTTTTACTGTTTTTTTTTGTTCTTGCATGTTCGATCGATTTGCCACCTAAATGACGTCCACATTTAACGAGGCGAATTCCGGTGGACCAGAACTATGCCAATTGTTTCGTTCGGGAAATTCCTCACGAATATTTCTGTCTTGCTGCATTTTTTTTACGTATCTGACGTTCGATTTTTAAAATTTTGTCCTTTCACTTAAAAATCTTTAACTCTTTGACAGCCAGTAGAATGGGAGGCTCATCGTTCTTTCGTACTTACGAGTATTAAAAGTTTTGCGGTAAATATTTTGCTTTTGTAATTGTTTGAATTAAAAAATTTCGGACCGAGGAATATTTATTATTTTGTTAATCAGTCGATTTCGAAAGAGCTTTTCCTCGTAACCGTCAAAGGGTTAATCATATTATCAAAAGTTATATGTATTATCGTAAAGTTTTCCCAAATATCGAATTTTTCGGAAACAATTTTTCTTTTAGTTGATCGGCAATATATAGCTGAAAATAGGGGTAGAATCCTGTTGGAATTTTTTTCGTTATTTTTATCACGATAGACAAAAAAGTAATTCTTTCATCTTCGAAAATAAATTTCGTTTGGGAATGATAATAATAATAATTTAAATGACGAGCTCCATCCTATTTTTATTATGCTTTCTTTCAATTATTGATGTTGAATAATAAAATGTGTTGAAGTATCAAAATAGCCCGGCAAGATTTTTTTGCACCAAAAAACAAAAACCCAACTCCCGGACGAATTTTTCAAGTTGATTTCAAATGGCAATGTCATCGAGAAAAATCGTGAAATAAGTCACCATAGTCATTTTAAAACTACATTTATTTAGGAATTTTCCGTCGAATTCGTATGAAAGATAAGATACGAATAAACTTAATATTTTCAACTAAAACTGTTCGTAGGACCCGAAAAGAATTTCTAATAAAAATTCCAAACGAACAAAAATTTTGTTGGCAGAGCCGATTTTTTTTCTTTTTCAAATGTGCTCACGAGAAATCTAATAGATTGCACTTGAACTGTGCGTATGCACGAATGCCGCAAGACAGATTATTTGTAAATTTTTGTGCTCGTTAAAGAAAAACGTGAAAACGTAGCATCTTTATCGTCGGAGGGAGAGGGATGTGAGGGACAAAATCATTCGGATCCAGACGAGTCGTGTGCCATATATTGGAAACAACGTAAAACAAAATTGTGAATTTTTTTCGTTGGATCAACGTTGAACGACTGGAAATTGTGAAGTAATCGAGTAATCGTAAAGTAATCGATAAAATAATCCATTGATCACATATGAACCGATGAATCCTACGCTATTGATTAATCGTTAATTAATCGATCAGTCGTACATTAAGGTAGTAGTCTGGTAACGTAAGCCGATTATCATGTCTTTTTTGGAGGGCGTTTTTTTGTAGGAAAATAAAAATGAATCGTTTTGGATGTTTTTATTTACATATTAAAGATACAAAAAAAAATGTTGTAGAAAAAATTTAATAGTTTATTATTATTATTATTGATCGAAGTTGGCACCTCGAAGTTGGCAGCCCGGGTCCTAACTTTTTTGCTACCGAACTGATTGCTATCAAATTTTAACAGGCTACTCTACACAGTTATAGTTCTCGTCGGAACCACTAAGAAATTTTTTCACACCTAACTTTTTATTTTACAACCCCTTCTTTGCTAAAGTCCTTTTATGTTAGCAAAGAAGGGGTTGTAAAATGAAAAGTTAGGGGTGAAAAAATTTCTCGGTGGTTCCGACGAGAACTATAAGTGTGTAGAGTAGCCTGTTGAAATTTGAAAGCAATCGGTTCGGTAGAAAAAAAGTTAGGACCCGGACTGCCAACTTCGAGGTGCCAACATCGATCAATAATAATAACGATAATAAACTATTAAATTTTTTCACATAAATGTTTTTTTGTATCTTTAATATGTAAATAAAAACCTCCTAAATATCCAAAACGATTCATTTTTATTTTCCTACAAAAAAAGGCCCTCCAAAAAAAAATGAAAATCGGCTTAAGTTACCAGACTACTATCTTAATGGATCAAGAGTAAAGTAATCGATTATTTCGTAACGTAATCAATGAAGTCGTAAAGAATTGGAATGAATTGACCGCGACTCGACGGAAACCGAACGCCATCATTAATTCGATGAAGTTTTTGTTTATTTTTTTTTCTGTGAGGGTAACCGCACATGCCATAATTTTTCATAATTATCGTTTTATTACGGGATCATATGTTTATATAAATTTCTTAATTTCACAGAGGAACTTTCTTTTCTTTCTTATTTTTGGTTTTCTTTTAGGTAAAAATATTATTACATCCGTTTCTTTTAGTGATGTACAGATATCAATTTATGACCATGGATATCTATACATATTATTGTATTAATATAATCTAGCACTTTTTGCATGCGCTTAGCATTGTTGGATATAGGACAAGCGGTAAATTCAGATTACTTCACAAAAAGTTTTTTCATTTTTTTATCATTTCTTTTTTACTCATTTTCAAACACAACAGTAGTAGATAGTTGTATAGCTGTATAGCAGTAGTATATACGTATAATTTCTCTATAAAGCATAGATAATTCGTCGCCTAACTACCGATTGACGAAATAAAAGTTAATTTATCGAAAAAATAAAAAAAATATTCCTGCTGTTTACTACTCACGTATTTGTGAAGTAAACTGATTGCGGGAACCTCCTATTTGCTTGTATCAAAGATATCGTTTCTGATTTTCTTTTTCCCTTTTCCTTCATTTTTTTTGTTTTGTTTTTTTTTCTTTTTTTTTTGCAATTTAAACCATTAAAATTAGATCAAATGTACTACGCAAGATTGAACAGATGTTTTTTTTTTCTTACGATGCACAAAATACGAAGTCGCAATTAGAAATTGTAGAGATGCGAAAAGACGAGAGAGAGAGAGAGAAAGAGAGAGAGATAGAGAAAGGACACGTCGTGTGGTAGCAGAAGTCGATTGAAAATGGGAAATTCTAAAGACGAAAGAAAGTCGTCGTCGAAAGAAAATTTCGTTTTTTACTCGTGTGTTACTGGCGCACATTTGATGTTTTCTTCTTCGTTTTTTTTTTCGTTTTTTTCTTTCGTTTGACAAATATGTTCTAAGATAATCGTTAAAAATCTAATTATTTACTGTTAAAGATTTTTCTTTTCTTCAGACAAGGATGAAAAAATCGGGTTTCTGTAGAGAGATCGTTTTGCCAATAAACTACCATCGTTACATATATATTTATTTATTTTACGTGTATATAATATAGATATATATACATCTTTCAAGCAAGAAATTCGGAGGTGGGAGGAGCGGCATGCATTCGTTGTTGTTTAGCGCACAGGGTTGTGGGGTTGTAAGATACATCTATATATATATCTATATATATATATATAGATATATATTGAGGATATAGTTTGAGAGAGAGTATGAGAGAGAAAAAAATTGGCTTGAAATTGCCAATTGTGAAAAAGGATTTTTTACCTTAGAATGTTGAGCCGATGTTGGTGTTATCGGTGGAGTTTCTTCGGCATCTACGCTCGCCGCGTTTGGTGATCGCTGCTCTTGCACCGACGCCAAGCTGAACAATATCGTTACAATATGAATTTTGTTTTTTATAATTTTTGTGTTTTTTTATTCGTTCAAGTAAAAACAAGCTCGACAATGTTTGATTTTTTTCCCTTCTTTCTTTTTTTCTCTTTATGTCACTGATTTAATTTGTCGTAATTTTCTAATGTATAAAATATTCGGAAAAATTACGTAGAGTTGATCGAATGAAAGAGGTTCGATCGGTGTATCAGGAAGTACCGTTTGAGCGTGACGAGAGTGCCGGTTAGCTTCTTGCATCTTCTCAATGCCGACTCGAGACGTTCGGGCTCTTCTTTCAAGAATGTTTCCTCCCTAACGACCTTCTCCATTTCGGAACTCAGGAGGCCCTTCATGCCCTCCTGAAGACTTGGAAAACGAACCTTCAGATCTGCTACAGTTTTGCTTTGAGATGAAAGAAAAAAAACAGAACAACGAGAACTTTGTTAAACGTCCTTGAGGATTTTTAACGTATAAAATTAAATTTCATCAAAATTTTAAACTACGAGAAAATTAATATCCTGAAAAACGATGATATTGATAATATAAAATATAAATATTGAATATACATAATAATTTATTTAAATGTTGAAAATTGAAACTTGCATATGGCTTTTTCGTTATTATTGCAAATGCACAAAGCTTCCTCCATGAAGAAGCCAAAATAAAAAAAAAGTTCTTGCAACATAGAGAAACATCCGTGAATGCGCAAAAATGATGAGGTCGCGATATGCACGTTTCAATTGGCAACATTTTGCTTCCTCATCAAGGAAGCTTTATTTTCAGGAAAAACAATTGTGTTTTTAATGTCAATGTGTTTAAAATATTTCATAACATCGAAAAATGACATTTAGAAAAAATTTCCGGATGGCAGTGTGTTGAAAACTCAAACCACTGTAACTTCGATATGGTTCGAGCTGTCGGACCGAAATTTGACACGCTAGCAAATCAGTATTGACCCTTTATTTACGATGATTTTTGTGACAATTGACGTATTATTTTGGATGTTATAAAATTTGAAAAATTTCAAGAAACTGTTTTAAGAGCATAACTCATGCAATTTTCGAGCTGTCAAGCTGGATCTTTTTATACAAATAGATTATCATAACCTACAGTTCGCTACTGAATTGAGAGAAAATCTATCGTGATTATGGACCTTCGAATTTTTCGAAAAATCGCCATAGGCGTTTGTTAAGGCTCTAAGCTCGTGTAATTTTTGGGCTATCGAGCCAAAACTTTACACATCAATTTAATACCACGAAAGGATATTTCGTATCAATTTTCAACAAAATCGATTGAGGCATTTTATGTCATTTTGAAATTAAAAAAAATCGATGCAGGTGTTTGTAAAGTCTACTCTAAATCGTGTAATATTCTGGTCATCGAGCCAAAATTTGGTACATCTATTGGGGACCAACGAAGAACTATTTTGCAACGAATTTGCAGAAATTCGATCGAGGCGTTTTAAATTTGTGGAATTTTGAGTTAAAAAAAAAAGAAAAGAAAAACGATATGTATGTGTTTCTCAAGACTCTAGCTCGTGACTCTTTAGATTTCGCGGTAAAATCTTGTATATAGATAAAATGTTATTGATGGATGTTAGGGTTTGAATTTCGCGAGAATCGATGAAACGATTTTACGAAATTTCAAATTATTCGAAAACTGCGGGATTTACACGTACGTACATGTAGGGGAAAAAGCTGCAAGTTTAAACTTGCCAGCTGCTTCCTCAAAATTTCATTCAATGATCAAAGCAACCTCTATGAAGAAGCCAAAATTGAGGACAGTTATAATCCTTTTAGTGGAGGCTTTTGGAATTGTGTAAATTTTCGAGGAAGCAGCTGGGAAGTTTTGACTCGGAGGTTTTTGAAAATAAATTCATTTTCATTATTTTGCTTGAAATGCCGATTTATTTTTGAGAAATATGGTTTTTTAACTACGAATTTCCTCTAAAAAATATCAGAAAAAAATTGACAATTTCGAAGATAGTGTGACGGTATATCGATCGTACAAGGGTTGTTTTCTGTGAAAGCTGGGTTACTGCTCTTGGTTGGCAATTTTAAATCGAAGATTTTATGTCTATTTATTGATGCTGTATGGATTGGTGTGTTAATTATAGTTATAACGTTTTTCGAAATTTTTACCTGGATTTGCTGAGGATAAGAGCCATACTTTCAACGTCGGACATATTGACGCGAGTCTTTCGGTTTATGACATTGCCCCGTAGTTCCTCCACCGTACTTTCTAGCTCGCTGTAAAACAAAATTACGAGGATAGAGAGAAAAGAGATAATAAAAAATTGACGTTTCTTGATCATTTGGCACTGACGTGAGATCTTTTTCCAGCCTAATCATTTCTTGCTTGTAGAGGTCCTCCTCGCGGCTAAGTCTCATCTTTTCCGTGTCCCCTGCCGCCCAAGCTGCTTCTCCACCCGACAGTAGCATTGCCCTAAACATTTAAATATTTACATATTTATTATTATGGATTTACAGAATTTAAGAAAAATTGGATTTAAAAAATGTCTTGATGAGTGTTTGTGTGTGTGTGCATATGTGTACGTACTTATGTACAAAACTCGACATTTTATTGCCAGAGTATTGAAAATTTGTCAAAACGTCAAAAAATCACATTATGAAAAATATCCAAATGTGCGCGCGTTATTGTGTGTGTGTGTGTGTGTGTGTGTGTGCGTGTGCGTGTGCGTGTGCGTGTGCGTGTGCGTGTGCGTGTGCGTGTGCGTGTGCGTGTGCGTGTGCGTGTGCGTGTGCGTGTGCGTGTGCGTGTGCGTGCGCGTGTGCGTGTGTGTGTGTATGTGGGATAGGGGTGCAAACTTGAAACAGCTGTAATTTCGAGTGGTTTTGAGTTTTTGGGTTGAAATTTGGCACACAAGTAAATCAGTGACGGCCCTTTGTTTCGTACAATTTTTATGACAATTCGTAGCTTCTGTTGAATTTTGTGAGATTTTGAATGATTTCAAAAATGTGTTAAGAGCATAACTAATGCGCTATTTGACCTATGGAACCAAAGCTTTCTGCACAAACAGGCAACCATCATAGGATGTTTGTTATTGAATTTGAAGAAAATCGACGGAATACTTTACGCCATGGGCAGCCAGTTCAGTAAAATATAATATGTCATTGAAGTTACAAACGTTCTGGCAGAAAAAATTAAATGTACTGAAGTAGGGAAAACTTACTCCTCAATTGTACGGGAGTATATATTCGTACAAAAACTAGTAATCTGGTAACTTAAGCCGATTTTCATGTCTTTTTTGGAGGGCGTTTTTTTGTAGGAAAATAAAAATGAATCGTTTTGGATATTTAGGATGTTTTTATTTACATATTAAAGATACGAAAACATCCTAAATATCCAAAATGATTCATTTTTATTTTCCTACAAAAAAACGCCCTCTAAAAAAGACATGAAAATCGGCTTAAGTTACCAGACTACTACCTTAAGAGGCGATAAAATGAACTTCCGGCTCGGTTTTGTCGAAAAAAAAGTTGTTTCTTGCATTCCAAGCTCGAGTCCTGTTATTTCATTATTCGAGGAGACTGATATGACCGTCACTAAAGAGTCATATACATACAAAAAGTCATTTACATACTAATGTACGAAAATATAAACGAAAATATTTAGGAACGGAACCTTGATCAACGCCGGTGAGCACGACCATATTCCGTTCGGGCGTTCGTCAAGGTTTCTTTTCGAAATATTTTAGTTTATATTTTGTTAACATAATAGAGGACCCTATCAGCGTCCTCGAAAAATCAAAAAAACAAGACACGAGCTTGGAATCTGAGAAACAAATTTATTTTTTCAACAAAATGGAGCTAGAGCTTCATTTTATCGCCTCTTAAGCCTATTAACAGACTAAATCATGAGATTGTACGAATATATGCTCCCGTTCATTTAAGGGAGAACACCACTGTGACCCCCTGTTTTTGTTCACATTTTTCAAGAATTTTTTTTTGTGGGAAAAAAAAGAGATATTCGAAAAAATTTTTTGGGTTTTGTTCCTTGTTTATTAATGTATCAAAAAACATTTTTTTCACATTTTTCACATTTAAAAAAAAATAGGCACGCCTTTGAAATTAACTTTAATTTCAAAGGCGTGCCTATTTTTTTTAATACAATATTTTTCCAAATCCCTATGTACTTCTCTTCAAAATATCATATTATTAACGAAAACACTCGGTATTTTTTTTCAGATCGACGTTGAAGAGAGTTCTGCTGCGTGCCGCGGAGATGACAGCACCTGACGCGAGACCTTCCCCAGCGCCACCATGTGGCGTGAAAAATGTGAAAAAAATGTTTTTTGATACATTAATAAACAAGGAACAAAACCCAAACAAATTTTTCGAATATCTCTTTTTTTTCCCACAAAAAAAAATTCTTGAAAAATGTGAAAAAAAACAGGGGTCACAGTGGTGTTCTCCCTTAAGGAACAAGTTTTCTTATAATTAACCACATTCAATTTTTTTTGCCAGAACGTTCGTAACTTTTACCACATAATTTAATTACATTAGTAATCGTTTTATATTTCGTACCGTATAGTGATGAAAGTATCTCTGATAGTTTCCCGAACCGTGTGAGCCTGTGCCTGTGACATTCGTCGCAAATTTCGCACCTCCTGACGAAGATCCTTAGCTTTTTTCTGCAAACCTCTCAATTGATTGTACATTTCCGGTGTTAGCGCCAAATCCCGATAAACGTATTGACCGGCCGCTAGGGCAACCGGTTTCGGCGGTGGTGTAGGTTTGTGTCTGTCTCTTTCTGTAAATTCAAGTTATCGCCGGGAAACATTTAGTACAAACAATTTTACGTACGTATACGGACTAAGGATTTTTCCGATACGATGAAAACATGATCGATTTTTAACGATCTTGTTTCCGATCATTTCGTGGTTATTCATTGCCAAACAAATTAATTGGAGATGGTAAATCTTAAAATAAAATTTAATGAGCAAATCGGCAACATTTTATCATTACTGTTTTTTGGGCAAGGGCTAATTATGAAAATTTAATTAGATGTTATTTGTTTTATGGACGAAAATAAGATGGGACCAAAAATTAAAACTATTTCTTTTCGTTCTCCGATAACACCTTTTTTTTATTTTATTAATGACACGAGACTGTGTCGTAAAATATATTCCGTCGCATCTGTCTTACGGGAATAGAAAAAAAGTGCGATAGAATGAGAAAAAGAGGTGAAAAAGATTTACCTTGCGAGGACATCCGTGGTAATGTCGAAGATTTTATAGCTGGTTTCGTGGGTTTTGTGTCCGCTGGTTGCATTGCACAATTGCGAGATAAATTATGTTAGTAATAGAATTTTTGTTTTTTAAGGAAGCTCCAACAATAAAGTCAATGCGTGTACTAAAATTTGACAACTTTTTTGCACCAGTGGTTTTTTAAAAGAACGTATTGTCGAAATCTTCGTTGAATTAATAAATACACAATTCGTTATTGGCGTGAAAATTATGCGCACAGCGTTAGTAGAATTAGTATGTTGATATTAGTAAGTGTCGAAATATGGAACGATGGAATATACACAGTCTGTTTATTATTAACGCGAGTGTCTGCAATTCGAACGTGAATTATTTGCTAGTCAGCCAATTCTTCAAGCTTTTCGATTAATAAACACAATTTTACTAACTTTTCAATACAGTATGGGACATTTCTATCCAAATCCACAGAGCTGTGATACTTCGTAAATTCTTCGATATTTTCGTTACTTTACGTTTTTAAAATAAATCAATGGGGCCGGGTCGAAGTTTCGAACCGTAAAAGCTTCGACGGTGCAAAACTCCGAATTTCAATAGTACGAATTACATGGTTCATTCCGCCGACAGTTTGAATAATCGACCGTAAATAACATTGAACGGGTATGAATCGATACCAAAAATGATACGAATTTAATATCATCGAGTAAATATTTCTTCGAAAGATTACGCAGACGACAGAGCAATTTATCGAACGGTCAGTAGTGTTACTTGAAAAATTCCGAATTGGTGATTTTTAGAGATCCGCAAAGTGCCGAAAATTATATTATCGAACAAGAAACTATCGGAAAGGTGCGAACGTAATGAAATTGAAGAAAAGAATTCTCGAGTATACGAATTTTTCGGACTCCGAAAATTACGGCGTCGACGATGCGGTATTCCGAAAATAAAAGTTCCAAAGGGGCAAAATTTCGGAAATTTCCAATTCGTCCGTTTAGATGGCAGCACCACTGGTGTTATGTCCTATGGATCTTTTTTCACGAGCGAGCGTCAGAGCCCACTGGTAGCGCTATTTTAACTCTCTTTCAAAATTTTGCCCTGTCGGAATTTTGCCCCGTCGAATTAATACACCGTCGTCTGTTTACCCTTTTCGGGACATACAAATTCTAATATATTTGGCTTCAAACTTTTTTTTTCTGAACCTTTTCAGGCTTAAAACTTGACCGTTCGGCAACTCGAGTTTCTAACACCACAATTTTTCGGAACTTTACGTTTTCTAATTATTAGAATACGATTTTTTAAGTAGTAGGATTTTTGATTTTCGATACTTTTGCGAGATCGGTCCCATAATCATTCTTGTCATTTAATCATCGATGTATAACTATTCTTCGCAATGACATTTCTATTTTAAAAAGGACGGATTTTTTAGATTTCGAAAAGTTTTAAGATCGTCCCACATAAATTCGGAGTTTTGAACCGTCGAAGCTTTTACGGTTCGAAACTTCGACCCCGCCCCAAATCAATGACAAAAAAGAAGTTATCGATGTGGGCATTATTGAAGCAAAACAAATATCAGTACTCAAATCAATTTTTTTACCATCATGAAATCATTTAAAAATATCGAATAACGAAAATATCGTAAAAATTTGGAAAAACAAATGTTTATTATTTTTTTTGGAGCACTTATATAACGATGAGGCCCCTTTTTCGTACGAGTTTAAAAAAATATTGTTTATTAACCAAAAAATTGATTGTAAAAAATTTCGAAATAATCGCTATAGTCCAAACAGTGAGAATTTGACATGTTTGAGAAAAGATCTGCACTAATTTTCGAAATAAATCTGAAAAATTTTGTTTACAGTTTTTTTATCGTGAATAATATAAAAAGTCGAAGATCACGACACTGCCGACTTGGCCGGAAATATTACTTTTACAGATATAATATAATTGTACATATTACAAATTTGTATAGGTCATTCCGCGTCAAATCGACCTGACCGTGACACCCACCATCTGGGATTTGGTCAATATTTTTTTCCATAATGTCGTTACAACCTTAGAAGCCATACAATTGGTTTTATAGATTTTTTTCGTTGACCGCCATATAGTGTAATTTAAAAAAATATTATTTTTCAAAAAACAAAGGGTTAGCCATGAGTTAAAGATCAGAAAAAGTTCTGAACAATCATATCTTTAATACCAACATTTTTGAGCTATATCCCAAAATGGTGCAGCGTTCGCTTTTATTTTTTTCGACTTTTTTCGTTTGCAAAATACATGAAGAAAATAGAACCGAATAACGGTTTACTGCAGAATGTGGTTTAACATTTTTTACTTCACAAAGAGAATTTTTGGGAATTTTTTCCGATTTTTAAATTAATTCCTTACGCTAATCATTGTCGAATTTCGATTTTTCAAAATGAAAAAAAGTCTTGTTAAAAAAAACGTAAATAATTTTCCAAAATTCTCCGTCCAAATATCAACATTGTTAAATCACATCCCGAAATAGGACGACGTTCGTTTTTATATTTCTTCCAAATATTTTTCGAACGGAAACAATCGAAAAAACTAGAAGCAAACGTTGGCCCACTCTGGGATACAGCCAAAAAAACTGTTCATATTTGATTGACGATTTTTTATAATTTTAGCAACAATACTATGAAAAACTGTGAACCAACTTCCAGAGGGTGAGGGTCACAGGCAGATCGATTTGACATTGAATGTCGCACATGCGTTATAATATATGTTAGCGTTTACCTGCATGTTGCGGGGAATGTTGTTTAGGGGAGTTCATATCCGGTGGTTCGTCGCTGAAGGATACCGATTTTTCGAACGACACCGACTTGTCTGCAATAGATTTTTATTCATTTTAATTTCTTTCGTCAAATGAACCGCACATTAATTCTCCCGTCTCGTTTCGTACTTCGAGAGCAAGAAAGGAGAACAAAAGAAAAAAAAACGAACAACAAGAAAAAATCACATCAAAGTGCTGTTTGCATATGGTGCGTCATCGTTTAATTTTTATCGCAAGAGTCACGATTGTGCGAAATATGGTAGCGAAGCTAATTTTACTAATAATGAGGTAACGAAAAAAAGAAAACCTTTTTTTTTTCTTAAGGTAGTAGTCTGATAACTTAAGCCCATTTTAATGTCTTTTTTGGAGGGCGTTTTTTTGTAGGAAAATGAAAATAAATCGTTTTAGATATTTAGGATGTTTTTATTTACATATTAAAGATACAAAAAAAAATTTGTTTGAAAAAATTTAATAGTTTATTGTTATTATTATTATTGATCGAAGTTGGCACCTCGAAAAAAAAGCGCGTGGGTGGCCCCGGTGAATTTGGAAAAAAAATTTTTTTTTCCAAAGTCCGCCATTTTGTTATTTTTCCATGAAATTTAACTTCAGTAGTTCCGACCAGAATGACATGTCTATAGATTAAGAGTTATGAATAATTTTTGATTTCAGATAACATCAAGAGCCAAAATCACCGGGGTCACCCACGCGCTTTTTTTTCGAGGTGCCAACTTCGATCAATAATAATAATAATAATAAACTATTAAATTTTTTCAAAAAATTTTTTTTTTGTATCTTTAATATGTAAATAGAAATATCCTAAATATCCAAAACGATTCATTTTTATTTTCCTACAAAAAAACGCCCTCCAAAAAAGACATGAAAATCGGCTTAAGTTACCAGACTACTACCTTAAATCCTCACATTTTGCTCGTCACGGAATGAAAGAAATCTCAAATTGGCCGCGATTTTTACGTGCTCGATGCTCGTGTGAGTATAAGCCGACATGCTCGTTTGCGAGTGCGATCGAGAGAAGAGAAAAAAAACGATCTCGTAAAGTGAAAAAAAAGTGCGAAGTGAAAAAAACAAAGTTTTTTTTTTTGCATTTCAATGGAAAAATAATGATCGTGCTATCAGTGAAGAGTTTTAAGCGCACCTTTGCCTAATTTCGGTGGCTTAACGTCAGTCCTTAAGTATGAGTCATCTGTAATACGTCATATTGTGATATATTACAATTATAATTACGCATATATACGTGAAAATTGACTAATGATAGAAGGCCGCAATGTTTATTATTATTGACGTTATAGGTAGATGATAAATTAGAGAGAGAGAGAGTGAGTGAGATGGAGATAGATAAAGTGACACACCTGGCAGTGAGGCGGAGCTGGAGCTAGAGTGTTTGTCGAACTCGTCCCCGGCGCCTGGGTGTGCGATTAGATGGAAATATAATAAAGCATGTTTTACAGCAGGGTCAAGGACATTCAGATCAGGTATACACTGAAATCCCGCGTAAGTTGACTATAGTCGAGACCGAGGCACTTCGTCCAAGTTGACTATCGTCTCTCCCCTCCATCGCCACTCTTTCACTAACTAACGTCGGTTGAGTACGCATGCGTTAAGAGCGTGTGAAAGGCGATGATAAGTTCCAACAGCGTCGGTATAGTGGGGACCTTTGAAATCTCGATAACATTGAAGGAACATGTACCAAAAGCGCAAATCAACCGTTCCAGAAGCGATTTACTGAATACTTTAGTTATGTAACTTCTAATTTGCCAGTTAGCAGCCCAAATAACTCTCTAAAATTGTCTGCGAATTAATAATTGAGTGAGGAAAGTCTCGCGTTTGGGTCTGCATGTAGCGCCAGTGACATATAAACGAACTAAAGCAAAATGCTTTTGCACGGTGACTGTGTGTCTTTCGACTAAATAACACGTCGTTAATTTTGAACATAAAGTAATGAACGAAGGTTCGTTTGTTAGAGTTTTTATCTGTCCCTTTAGTGAATACCAAATTTTTCGGCATTACGCTATACAATGATAATTATATCGATTTTTGTTTTAGACCTCTTCGTTTTTAGCCGTAAATGTACATTCCTATTTTGAATTTCAACATTTTATAATATTTACAATAGAGATAAAGATGTCCGGAATACCTTGACCAAATTTAAAATCATTCTTTTTTATGGCTTAGGAGTGGTGTCTGTCTGAAAATTTCAAGTCATTCTGTCGGTAAAACACACCTTTCACATGCTCTTAAATGGAGGGCGCTCGACGAAGGACTGGCGCGTGGTGGGGAAACCTGTCGGCGGTAAAGCCAACTTGGGCGAGCGTTGAGTCAACTTACGCGGGACGATCAACCTATGTAATTTCTTTTTTTTTGCAACTCTACACATAAATGTATACATATATTTGGGCCATTCCGTGTTAGGCGAGTCCAAGCCGAAATATTAGCAGCATTGATGTCTTTCGATTAGTTTAAAAATTCAATTTTTTTTCGCACTAAAAAAGTTAAGCGGTACAAAATTTAAGCGGAAAAACATTTCCGACGTAGTTTTTTATTCACCGACTTTTGAAATTTTTAAAAATATTCAAATAGTTAAATTTATGCAATCAATTCATTAATTAACTTTGTTATATTAATTACTTTGGGAAAAAATACATGAATATTTCACGCAAGCCATTTGTCTCTGGCAAGTTTTTTTTTTAATTCGACTGCCATTACAACCTGTCAATTTCATGTTTATTTTTTTTCGCGTTGCATGTGTGGTCGCTTGTTGATTCGTGATCTAGAAAGTATGTTCTATATATGGGGCATTCCACGCCAACTCGATTTGGTTGTGAACTTGACAATTATTTATTTATTTTTCCGTGATGTATATTGTAGAATGGTACAAAAAAATGATCCACACCGATTTTCAGAGGTTTTCGAAAATTCATGTGATCGTAGAAATCCAAACTGCTAACTCAACCATGAGAATGGTTACTGATTTTGTTCATATTTATATAAATAAATTCCATGGTAGAAAACAACATTTTTAAAACTATCTCGGTTATGCTCGTAAATCCTCCATATTTTTATTTTCTTTTCTATCAAGAAATTTACCTTGGAAATTGAAACAAGATCGTGAATGGCCCTCATGGTCAGATTAACAGTTTAGATTATTACGATCAAACCAATTTTCAAAGAAATCGATAAATCTTTGTGTTTGAGTCAAAGCCAGGTCGAATTAGCGTGAAATGTTCTATATATGGCGTTGTATGATTATAAAGCGACGGTATTGTAATTAAAGCCAAGGACACGCGATTCGCTCCAATATTTATAAATTATATATATATATATATATATATATATATATTAGGGTGGTCCTTATTTGGGGTACTTTCGAAATTTTTTTCACGATAGTCATGCTTTGGTCCTACATGAATGAAAAAAAGTTCATGCCAAATTTTAGCTTTCCATTTTTATTTTAACCCGTGCCCCCCAACGATCGGAGTTTTAAACGGGAAATACATGTATTGTCCACAGTCATTTGCTTGTCTATTCTTTTGACATGGCAGGAGTTGATATAAAAAATTGAAAGTTAGGATAAACTTTCCTTATACTATAAAGTGTAATCGCTGTTGCATATTAATTGTTTTTTGTTCCCAAATTTGACTGAAATAGCTTACTCGAATACGAATTAAATAACAAGAAATAAGAAAATACAAGAAGAAATAAGAAGGAAAAAAATTCACTCGCAATTTATTAGTTTTAAGTTTCAGTTTTTTAATTTGAGTATTCATCATTTTCGAGACTAATGATTATGGATACAACGATTTTTTCTGTCAAGAAAATATCTATTGATGTATTTTCAAGCGAAGTACAAAAATGTACAACTGATAAGTATAAGGTACATTCATTATTGCAAATTTGTTCTCTTTAACGAATTAGGAAATTGTCGTCGATGATGGTTCAACACTTGTAATACAAACTGCTGTTGATTTTCATTTTTGCTAAATCGACTACTAAAATCTTCCATTAACTTGATCGATCTTTCAGCACAGTCATTTACTACTTGTAAATTTTGAGTTCAGCTGCGGACGCGCAGCTGAACTCTGTGTGTGAGAGGAAGACTCGTGATCGTGAAGCGAAGATTGCCGAGTACTGTCCGGCCGAATTCCGAACACCGAATTTTATTAAACTAACTGTCCAATAAGAAGTATTTATTTGAAGTCGATCAGTTGGAGTCACAGATGGCGTTACCTTTGATTTTTGACACTTTTTTGGACTTAAATTCAGGGTGAATGAAGGTCATAATTCGAAAACTTTTACATACGAAAAACAAAATTTGAAAAAACTATGTGTAAAAATGGGTTATGAATCGATATTCTTGAATTAATTGAATCTAAGTAAAAAAAAGGGGCCAAGTGAACGTTGGCCCCTTTGGCTGTGAACAAAAAAAACTAATATATAACAGCAACTACACCTTATACTACAAAGCGAATTTAGGCCATCTTTCAATTTTTTATATCAACTCTTACTAGATAAAAAAATAAGAACAGCAGTTGATTGTGGAAAATACACGTATTTTCCGTTTAAAACTCCGATCGCTGGGGGGCATGGGTTAAAATTGAGATAGAAAGCTAAAATTTGGAACGAATTTTTTTTTATTCATGTAGAACCGATGTATGACTATCGTGAAAAAAAATTCGAAAGTGCCCAAAATAAGGACCACCCTAATATATATATATATTAGGGCAATTTTTTTTTGACTATTTTTTTTTCTCAGTCCCCACTTGAAATTTTGTTGGATATGTCGAAAAACAAATTCCCTGAAAGTTACAGCCCTTAATATTAATTTTAAGTACTTTCCCTTAGCGTGAAAAGATTTTCCATCTAAAATATACGTAAATCGAATTTTTTTTTTTTCAAAATTCTATAATTCAGCCGCATTTTATGCTATCATATTGTTCTTGGTTTCGATTTACTCAGAATAAAACAATCTAGAAAAGTGTCTATTGCAGCGAAAGTGTAAATTGTACTGGTGAGTTGGTACGGGTCACTGAAGTTGATTTTTACCCAAAATTCTCGTTTTTTTGCTGTTATCTCCGAAACAATTAACTTTACGAAAAAAATGAAAATGAAAAATTTGTTGGAAATTTAATTTCCTACAAAAAAGGTCTTATCGACCCAATTGCTTAGATTAATATTTCTTGAGATATTGAACTTTAACTTATGAGTAGTATAAAATTTTTACGGTAATATAAACCGTAAAAATTGTAAACGACTCGTAAGTTAAAGTTCAATATCTCAAGAAATATTACTATAAAATTTTTACGGTAATATAAACCGTAAATTTTGTAAACTACTCATAAATTAAAGTTCAATATCTCATGAAATATAACTCTAAGCAATTGGTTCGATAGGACCTTTTTTGTAGGAAATTAAATTTCCAACAAATTTTTTATTTATATCTTTTCCGTAAAGTTAATTGTTTCGGAGATAACAGCAAAAAAACGAGAATTTTGAGTAAAAATCAACTTCAGTGACCCGTACCAACTCACCAGTACAATTTACACTTTCACCGCAATGGGCACTTTTCGAGATTGTTTTATTCTGAGTAAATCGAAACCAAGAACAATATGATAGCATAAAATGCGTCTGAGTTATAGAATTAAAAAAAAAAAAAATTCGATTTACGTGTATTTTAGATGGAAAATCTTTTCACGGTAAGGGAAAGTACTTAGAATTAATATTGAGGGCTGTAACTTTCAGGGAATTTGTTTTTCGACATATCCAACAAAATTTCAGATGGGGGCTGAGAAAAAAAAATAGTCGAAAAAAAAAATCGCCCTAATATATATATATATTTAATTATCTGTACAAGAGTATTTCTTTTTCGTAATGGTCGAAGGTAACGAAAAAAAAACTCTACACCACTACGTAATAACCGTCATTATTCACGAAAATAGTATCGTGCACTACGATGATTATGATCCGTAAAATCCGCGAGAAAACATAATATGAACCAAATATACGTGTTAATTATGTAGTTGAATAATATTTCCAAACCATTTTATGGGAATTAACGGTTTTAAATCGTTTTTTTTTTAGTCTATTATTGACAGAAAGCGACGGAAAAGTGTTCGTCAAACGTTAATAATATAGTATACACGGTAAAAAAAATGGTATACTATTAAAGTAATTGCAATATAAAGTATCCGCGAAAAATGTGTAAATGTTACAACAACGTATTTTTCCAATTTAATCCACGAATCTCTCATTTATTGCAAATCCATCAGTCCCGAAATAATTTTACAACTTATACCATTTTTTATCCTTAAAAATCTCACAGTTGAATATTTACAAAATTTTGTTTATCACTGTGATTTAACAAATGCCATATTGTCACTGTAGATAATTTACGTATACATTGTTTATAAGTTTGTCACGAAAGTTTTTTTTATAACCACTACAAATAAAATATTGGGAAATGAGCATGTACAAATTGTGTAACTCAAGTTACGTTAAAATGCTTTCAAAAAATTATTTTTCAAGCATTCGACAGGTATGTTATTCGTTAATCTTTATTAATCGATATTTTTTCGTGATTATGATTATTCATAATGATAATTATTATAAAACTAAATGAATTGTAAGAGCGTTAGGGGTACCTGTAGTTCTTGTGTACGGATCACGTCCTGCCGGGACTTGCAAATAGTCCCTTGGCGAGGGACTCGTGTGTGGAGCATTAGTTAGAGCCTTTTGCACGAGACCAGTTAAATTAGCAAGCTGACGTTCCATCTGTTCCACCCTTATCCTATTAAAAAAAAAATGTTTTTGTTTCGTATTAAATAATAATTTATGATACATAATATATCGATTAGGCGACGTTCGTCAATTTTTTATTTCCTCTGAATTGTGAAAACGGTCGATATAGCACAGCGAATGAACATTTAACGGTGTATAGCTCGTGCATATTTTATATATTCCTAATTATTCGGTCAAAGCTTAATTGTTATTAATTGATATAATAATGATGTTATTATGAACAACAATCGTATAAATAAGAAATATTTTTTATATTAAAAGAAAATGTTTCCTAATTTTTAACAAATTTTTTGGAATTTTCATGACGTACGAATTTCTAAGTTCCACAGCGTGAGCTTTATAGAGCTGAATGTTCATATTTAATTATATGATATTAAATGGTTGAATGAAATTTTCATTGTGACTTGATATCGATGATAATATACATATAAAGCATTGAGACAATCGTACAGTGCAGAATACGCGAAATTAAATTCTTACCATCCACTTTTAATATCAGCCTGGTGTTGACTAATCATGTACTTTAAACTGGTGCTCTCGCTTCGTATATTTATCGTTGCAATAATTAATAACATGCTGCATTCAATCTAACGTATGACGAAGTAATTTCTTCACAATCATTTGGACAATGCCAAAAATTAAAGGAAACAGCTCATCGAGCTTTTTATTGTACAACTTTTACGTCCGGAAAGCCCAAAAATCGAAGCGATGATTTGAAAAATTGGATATATAAAAATAATATCTCGAAAAAAATCGTAGTTCTGACAACTTTAATCTGTCGTAGGGCCGAATTTCCGAAAAAACACTCGAGTTTAAGTTCGAAAATAAGCATGAGCTTAAGTACGAGCTTGAGAGCGAGCTTCAGCGCGAACTTAATCGCAAAATTAAGGTAGTAGTCTGGTAACTTAAGCCGATTTTCATGCCTTTTTTGGAGGGCGTTTTTTTGTAGGAAAATAAAAATGAATCGTTTTGGATATTTAGGATGTTTTTATTTACATATTAAAGATACAAAAAATTTTATTTTTTTTAATTTAATAATTTATTATTATTATTATTATTGATCGAAGTTGGCACCTCGAAAAAAAAGCCCGTGGGTGGCCCCGGTGATTTTGGCTCTTGATGTTATCTGAAATAAAAAATTCTTGATAATTCTTAATCTATAGGCATGTCATTCCGGTCGGAACTACTGAAGTTAAATTTCATGGATAAATAACAAAATGCCGGACTCTGGAAAAAAAAGTTTTTTTTTCCAAAGTCCGCCATTTTGTTAATAAATAAATGTTAATAAATTGTTGTTGATAAATAACAAAATGGCGGACTTTGGAAAAAAAAGTTTTTTTTTACAAAGTCCGCCATTTTGTTATTTATCCATGAATTTAACTTCAGTAGTTCCGACCAGAATGACATGTCTATAGATTAAGAATTATCAAGAATTTTTTATTTCAGATAACATCAAGAGCCAAAATCACCGGGGCCACCTACGCGCTTTTTTTCCGAGGTGCCAACTTCGATCAATAATAATAATAATAATAATAAACTATTAAATTTGTTAAAAAAAATTTTTTTTTGTATCTTTAATATGTAAATAAAAACATCCTAAATATCCAAAACGATTCATTTTTATTTTCCTACAAAAAAATGCCCTCCAAAAAAGATATGAAAATCGGCTTAAGTTACCAGACTACTACCTTAAGCTCTACCTTCGGCGAATAAGTTATGCCTGACATGCATTCTACGTGAAAAATTAGATTTCTTTTTAAGAGAGGGTTAGACGGTTCAAAAAATCTATTGTTTTTTTATTTCATAAATTGTTAGTAAAACTATTGAAAAATATGTTCCCAAAATTTTTAATGAAAATTCCGACTCGTTCTATTGTTATAAGCCATTAAAGTGAGTAGCTCTCCTTCAGGCCCCGAGCGCGCCACGTGTATAACCAAGCGCGTATTTTTTCAAACACGTTTTTCTGAAAACGACTTTTTTTGAACTTGCGTACACGCTAGTTTGAAAAGTTTTCAACCAATCGTTTTGAAAATTGGCAGTTACTTTATTCATAGTATTGCGCTCTATATGAACCTAAAATCGGAATATTATCATTATTTAAAATAATTTTTTTTTTGCAAATAAAGTTGTAAAAAATGGCAAAAAACCATGCTTTTCTGTTTTGACCCCTGTAAAAAATTCAATTTTCAATTTTTTTGATAGAATTTAGGTTCATATAGAAGAGAGACATATAATAAAAGTAAATTCCAACCCCGTTTGATTTCAGATGAAAATTGCGGCTTCCAGAATGTACGCAAAATGCTGAGTCTGATTGTGACCTGCAATATGGGGTCGCTAATATCTTCGGTGTTTTTCAAGGACATTCTTCAAAAATTTTATAGTATATACTTAGATATATGTATAAAATATTCTCAAAGTTTAAATAAATTATATTCATTTTTTATACTATAAAAAAATTCATGAAAATCATTGAGATAACGCTGTCCTAACCCTATTTCCCCCCTTAAGTTGAAGCCCTTACTTAATTTCGTGCTCAAGCTCGTACTTGAGTTCTAGTGTTAGTTGAGTCTAGTGTCTATTTTTTTTTTACATCCGGCAAGGTTTCGAATTCAATTATGTCCAAACGAATTATACGTAACTAAATATCAAGTCCTTTTGGCATTTAATTTTTTGGCATTGTACCGGTCCATTTCACATAACTGAATTCACAATATTTCACAATTTCCATTATTCTCTAACCGGCTATTCAAGCAACATAATTTATCTTTAACAGTAAAAAAAATAACAATAATAAAAAAAATTGATTTTCCGCTGTGGAACTGCAAAAAAAAAAGGAGATTTATAATTTTTTGTTAAATCATCAGTCTCGCACCAATTACGCTGCATTTGCGAGTTCGTCATGCACGGCAAAACGTGCAAAACCCTTACGGCGAAGTTGAAACGTAATCTACGTTAAATTACGTTGTTTCAGATTAAAAAAAAAAGTTATCGTTGGATTGCGAAATAAATTTGGATAATTTTTTCAACGATTCTCTCAAAAAAACAAACAAAAAATTAACTGGCTGGGTCCGGAGATTAATTTGATGAAATTGAAAAAAAATGAATGATAAATAAACGATAAATTATATTGATGCATTATGAAATGAATTTTTGGGGCGTAGGCAGAAGCGCAGTGAATAACGATTTGCGTGGCGATATGAAGCAAAACAGATGACACGCTCACGGGCACAGATTGCAGGCATTTCATACAGCAGAGATTTCATTTTTTTTTTTTTCTAAGTTGCTTTATACCGAGTAACGTCGTACGGCTGGCCAGGTGGCAAAGCCGGGGCTCCTGGAGGAAATGGGGATCTCGGGGGACCCGAAGGTGGACGACCCGGTGGTTTAACGCCGTACAGGCTGTACGATTCCTCCAACAGTTCCGTATCGCTGCACCACCCACAACAAACACACACACCCACACTATCAGCTTTGGAATTGTCGACTCGGGATTAACAGGGGAGACATTTTATGAATTAATTATCGAATTAATCGTAGCAATCGTTTTAATCGAAAGTGAAATAAAATTTGAAAATTCTATTACTGTGTTCTATTTACAATAAAATACGATTCTCGGTATGTTTAAAAACTGGTGTTTAAATATTTTTTTTAACCTTTCGTGTTTCTTTTTTCGTTCAGGAATTATTTGAATTATGTTTTTCAATGTTACACGAAAAAATAATACGTAATTTCTGCAACACGTGGGAAGAAAAAATTTGATTTTTCTTTTTGATGTTGAAAAATGTGTGTGACTAGTCTCGCGTTGATAATGTGATCAAAGTAAGATATGACAGTGCTCTGTGAAGGGTGTTTAAATATTTCTTGTTCCATTAATACGATAAACGTTTAATTAACAGTGCTGAAAGTAAAATATGACCTTTAGTGAGTAATGTAGGTTATGTAGTTGTTTTATCAGCCATTTGTCTTTATGTGACAAAAATTAGTGAGTGGAAGGATGGTTTCAAATTAAAAAAAAAATCATTTCTATAGTATGTACCAAAAATTGCGATTTTAGCAAATAAATTGAATATTAATTAAATACAAAAACAAAAAGCAAGTTCGATTAAACAAAAGAGTCACGCTCTTCACACAGCCAATGAAAACGAAATATCACTAACGGTATTAGCGATGGGTGAATGTCACAAAGAAAATTATGAAAAAATTACAGAAATGTATTAAATATACAGAACAAACGTTTGTAATATGAAATAAAAAAATTATAATCGGTTTCGTTTATTTTTTAATTTGATTTTTTTAATCTCTCGAACTTTTCTTACCTGGCTTCCTCATCGATGACTGGTGTAACAGTACCGGAATATTGCGAATAATAAGGCTCCTCGTAACTGCTACCGGTGCTGTATGGACCACCGGGATATCTTCCGGATCCCGTGCCAACACCACCGCCTCTCTCAGGACTGCTCATGTACCCACTTTCTCCGTGTAGCCGATCTGACAAATTATTTATTTATGTAATTTACGTAAAAAAATCTGTCTACGATAGCTAGACGTTAAAATTCGAATTACGCTACATTAATATATATGCACTTCAGTACGTATATACAGGGTGTACCAAAACTAGCACCGCAGAGCGACCCGGGGATTAGATTGGTTCCGGACTTATCAGAACAAACAAATATGGCCTCAGTAAAAGTCTAATGGTTTTCGAGAAAAATCGTCTTTTTTTACGGAAACAAAAATAATCATATTCAATGATTTATTTAATTTTTATAATATGTGTTCAAATTGTCTATCTCCAGCCCTAATACATAAACGACGTATATTTTAGGAATAAATTATGAATAAACCCAAAATAATTCATAGCAATGATAGCAGAATAACAAGTTCTATGTAGCGATTTTCCGAAAAATTAAAAAAGACGAATTTTCGACGAAAACCATCAGACTTTTACTGGGGTCATATTTCTTTATTCGGATAGATTCGGAACGAATTTAAGGGGGGAAATAGGGTTAGACGGTTCAAAAAATCGATTTTTTTTAAATTCCATAAATTGTTAGTAAAACTATTGAAAAATATGTTCCTAAAATGTTAAAAGAAAATTCCGACTCGTTCTATTGTTACAAGCCATTAAGGGAGGAAATAGGGTAGGACAGCGTTTTCTCAATGATTTTCATGAATTTTTTTATAGTAGAAAAAATGAATATAATTTATTGAAACTTTGAGAATATTTTATACATATATTTAAGTATATACTATAAAATTTTTATACATATATTTAAGTATATACTATAAAATATTGGTGACCCCATATTGCTTGTTTTACTTGGTACTATTTTTTCAAACGCGTCTTTCTGAAAACGACTTTTTTTGAACTTGTGTACACAATAGTTTGAAGAGTTTTCAACCAATCATTTTGAAAATTGGCAGTTACTTTCTTCATAGTATTGCGCTCTATATGAACCTAAAATCGGAATATTATCATTATTTAGAATAATTTTTTTTGCAAATAAAGTTGTAAAAAACGGCAAAAAAACATGCTTCTTTTCTTTTGACCCCTGTAAAAAATTCAATTTTCAATTTTTTTGATAGCATTTAGGTTCATATAGAAGAGAGACATATAATAAAAGTAAACTCCAACCTCGTTTCATTTCAGATGAAAATTGCGGCTTCCAGAATGTACGCAAAATGCTCAGTCTGTGAACTGCAATATGGTGTCGCTAATATTTTATAGTATATACTTAAATATATGTATAAAAAATTCTGAAAGTTTCAATAAATTATATTAATTTTTTATACTATAAAAAAATTCATGAAAATCATTGAGAAAACGCTGTCCTAACCCTATTTCCCCCCTTAACTCCCGTGTCACTCTGACTTGCTAGTATTCGGGACACCCTGTATGTATACCTATACAGATATGTCATACATATAGGGAATTCCACGTAAACCCGACATGGCTGTGAGCATTACAGGTTTTTTTTTTATTTATTTTTTCCTTCAAATATGTCACAGAGTGACGCGAACAAAAATTGCACAAGAATTTTTAGTTTTTTTTTCTCGTATATTTAAGATGGTCGTGGAAATAGAAAAATTCCAACATTTGTTGATAAAAGAATTGTATCGTGATTTGGTTGTGCTATCTGAAATAAATTTACGAGGGATAACCGACACAGTGTGAAAAATGTTGTTTTCTATGAAACAATTTACAGTGTAAATTTAAAGAAAATCGATAACTTCCCCCGTATCGTCAAATGAACAATTTAAATTATTATGACAATAGCAATTTTCGAAAAAAATTTCAAATTTAGTGTTGGTAATTTTTTTCTGTCACTCTGTAACACACTTGAGGGGAAAAAATAAATAAAATGTCGAGGATCATAGTTAATTCGAGTTGATGTGGAATGCCATGTACAAATTATATCTACTGCATATATGCAAAAAATATATTATTTCTCAGAGACTAATTATTTTTATATTTACACGTTCGATGCAATCACATAAAATTACATTTAATCGTACTCTGGTACTTGGTACGTTATACAAGCTTGGAAAATGAATGGATAAGGAGAAAAAAAAACATTTTTTTTGAACATTATATCCACCACCATGTATACGAGAAAAAGTGTTCCACGTGAAAAAAATGTACAAAATTCATTTTTTTTTCTTTTTTCAAAATACTATACGAATATTTCAATGCCAATTCAGTTCTACTGGACTACGATAAAATGTACCATCGCACAATGTAATTTACATTAAGAAAAAAAAATTTTCTTTTATTCTGTTTCGATTTTTTTTTTTTTTTCGACGCATGCACAAAAGTACACATCTTATGAGTAATCGTGAATTTTTGGAACACCCAATGTGGTGTACTACACGACGGAAAAATAATTCCATTTGATTCAACGAGGATAATTGTGATATCCGGATGACTGAATAGTACCATCAATAGAGAATATTGTGGCGTATTAAAAATAAAGGAGATTTTTTTTTAAATTAGCTTCAGTATCACGTACTGAATGTAAATAAACAAAATCTTTACAAATTAAGGGAGCGCAAGTGCCGCCATTTTGAGGAAAACCGTATTGGCCCATCTCTCCGTTACCGTGCACTTTAGGCAAAAAATGGTAATAACCTTTCTTGTAGATAATTGAATTTCCTATCTTTTTTTCTGAATAATTTTTTTCGTATCAGTCACCGTTTACGACTTATACGGCTGTTAAAATTTATTTATTCATTTTTTCACCTGTATCTCTCCTAATAATTGTTTAAACAATAAAATGTTAATAACTTATCTTTTAAATTCATAAATTTCCCACACCTTTTTTGTAAAACTTTTTTGTCTAAAGTTAATATTCTCAAAGTTATACCTCGTTTTTATTAACCTTGCACCCAGTAGCGCAACATTGAACGCGTTATAACTATGAGAATATTGACTTCAGACAAAAAAGTCTTAAATAAAAGTTTTGGGAAATGTATGGATTCAAAAGATAAGCTATTAGCATTTTATTGTTTAAACAATTATTAGGAGAGATACAGGTAAAAAAGTGAATAAATAAATTTTAACAGTCATATAAGTCGTAAACGGTAAGTGATACAAAAAAAAATATTTAAAAAAATGATGGGAAATTCAATTATCTACAAGAAAGGTTATTACCATTTTTGGCCCAAAGTGCACGGTAACGGAGATATTGGCCAATACGGTTTTCCTCAAAATGGCGGCACTTCCGCTCCCATAATTTGTAACCATTTTGTTAATTCACATTCAGTACGTGATACTAAACCTAATAAAAAAAAAAAATCTCCTTTATTTTTAGTGCGATGCGGACAAGAGTAACGGGCTCCCTATTGATTGTACCAAAACGTGATAACGATATCTGTCGATAATTTTTTTTTCGTTATCGACTCAACAAGATTTCACAATAATCCGAATTGATCTTACACAATAATACACATTCTTTTTTTATTTCGTACTACGAAAACTCCCAATTAGGAAAATGTATGTAAATTATCTTCTACGAGAATTAAATATCATACATGTTCATACGTCGACCAATGAATAATGTTTAAAATAATCGATGTATGAAAATGATAAATACAAAAAAATTGTCATTTTTCAATCATTTTTTTTCGGGGCTCAAACCGTTTGGTTGAGATTTTTTTTTTTTTTTCATATAATTGTTGTTAACCCTGTACATATCATGTGGAAAAAAGTCGCACGGTGATTGGCCTAGCTTATGGATTCTACTGACCTGGTATACTATACAGGGACACCGAGCTGTCTCTAGAGAAGCGTGCCGAGCCCCCAAGGCTGCCGAGGGGACTCTTACCGCATTGGTAACTGCGAAGCGGCTTGGCTGGTGCCACACCGCCACCACCTATCCAACCATTGAAACCAAAAAGCAATGTACCATGTGCCCAGACCCACGAAGCGCTTTTACTTTGCCGTTTTGTTCTTCATTTTGCTCACAAAAATCTTTAGCATTGTGAATTAAAAATTCAGCATATAAATACGATATTTTTTTTTTATCTCCTTTGAACTCTCAATGGTCGTTGATTGTCGATAATGTATTATTGTTCGCCAGCCTCCCAAAATCACCAAATCGTTAGAAACAGCGTTATAAGTAATGGATGAAATGTTCATCATTGTTCGAAACTTACGATTTTACACCCGATTTTCTTGTTTCTCTTTTGTGACTGTTATGTAGGAAGCGCAGTTGGTATGTATGACATGTAAATGTTGCATGCTTGGTGATTGAACGAAAAGTCATTTTTTTTCCACGAGCTACTAAATGCATTAAATTGTACCGAAAGTAAAATTTGAGGATTTCCGAAGCATAGGAATTTATTGAATTTAAAACAATCGTATTGCCGTTTCTCTCGGACGGACATTTTTTCAATCGGAAATCTCAAAATTTTCTCCCGTTGTACGGAGCAATATTTACGATACTACCTCAAAAAATATTTCATGCTCGATTTATTGGTAATTGCGTTGTAATGAGAAATGTGATAATAAAACGGATAAATTATTTTGTATAATCATGCAGCAAACTCAATTTCCCCACATGCATACTTCAAAAGCCTCTTTTTTTTATAGACCTGATTTCTTTGCCAGGGATCTATGGGATAACAATTTATTGCGCTTCTGTATTACGTGATTTGTGTGCGGAAGGACAAATTGAAGAAGATTCCATACAATTCTGAAGACATTGCTTGTATCGTAGATCGAAGATTTTGTTGGTATAACTTACGTAGCTCGATTGGCGGGAAAACAGATTGGGAGATATACGAAATGACGGCTCAGGCGCTACAGCACAAAATGGCGGCTAAGGCGCGACAGTACAAAATGGCGGGTCATGGGTCAAGCTGTCAAAGCCGTTTCAGGTGTATGTAATGACGAAATCAGGAAAAAATACTATTCAAAGTGATTGCATTAAGGTAGTAGTCTGGTAACTTAAGCCGATTTTTATGTCTTTTTTGAAGGGCGTTTTTCTGTAGGAAAATAAAAATGAATCGTTTTGGATATTTAGGATGTTTTTATTTATATATTAAAGATACAAAAAAAATTTGTTTGAAAAAATTTAATAGTTTATTATTATTATTATTATTGATCGAAGTTGGCACCTCGAAGTTAGCAGCCCGGGTCCTAACTTTTTTTCTACCGAACCGATTGCTTTCAAATTTTAACAGGCTACTCTACACACTTATAGTTCTTGTCGGAACTAACGAGAAATTTGTTCACCCCCAACTTTTTATTTTACAACCCTTTCTTTGCTAAAATAAAAGGACTTTAGCAAAGAAGAGGTTGTAAAATAAAAAGTTAGAGGTGAAAAAATTTCTCGGTAGTTCCGACGAGAACTATAAGTGTGCAGAGTAGCCTGTTAAAATTTGGAAGCAATCGGTTCGGTAGAAAAAAAAGTTAGGACCCGGGCTGCCAACTTCGAGGTGCCAACTTCGATCAATAATAATAATAATAATAAACTATTAAATTTGTTCAACAAAATTTTTTTTTGTATCTTTAATATGTAAATAAAAACATCCTAAATATCCAAAACGATTCATTTTTATTTTCCTACAAAAAAAACGCCCTTCAAAAAAGACATGAAAATTGGCTTAAGTTACCAGACTACTACCTTAGACGGATAACAGTTAAGAAAATGAATAAGCAAGTATCAATCATGATAATAGTCAATTAACGAACATCGACCATATTGTTTATATTTCAAGTGTTATGCTTGGATATTCGTAACTTTATTTCGATGAATTGTTAAGATATGACTTCTAATGTTGCTTCCGATACTACAGTAATAATGGGTACCACGAAAATAATGATATTTCCACGGTCATAAGTTTCGCAAAATGATCTCAAATCCGAAATTTCTGCGATGAGAGCTTTAATCTGTTTTCCCCAATCTATCAATCGTTCGAACAATGGTAGGGTGGAGTTATTTGCAGTCAGGAGAAAGAAATTGTTACCTGGCGTACCAAGAGCCTTCGGCTGTGTCGGAGTGGCGTTTGGTCCAGCAACAACGGACGAGGCCGCTGGACTGTAAGCTCGCATTAGTGAACCACCGCGTGGCAGCGTGCTGCTGCCTCCTATATAATAACCGCCGCTGCCAGAATTCGAGTTTTTGGACGTCTGTAACAGTAATTAAAGAAAACAAAAATGGTAAGTAAAGACTAATAACAATTTGAGAAATTCGAAAGTGAATTCGAATTATCAAGTAAGATTGTCATTAACGACGAATGTGGAGAAAATGGCCGGCCTCACAATAAAATATAAGGTAATCGACAAAACCGACAGCAGTGGACGCGCGTTCGGTGTGCGTTTTCTGCGGTCAACTTTAAGCAGTATTGGCCGCAGTCAATACTGGGGTGGGTGACCACTCAGCCTTGAACCGTAGCTTGTACGCCGACTACCGAGTGGGAGGCATTTTTTTTCTGTGTTTCGGTTATACAATTGAAACTCAATACCAGCCTGTATCGGTTAGATTTTCCACAATCTCTCTGTGCCCCCTCGTATCAATGCAACAGAGTAGTGCATTATTGGGAATTACCACATAGGCAAAAATCGAAGACAAGCCAAAACACGTCTAACCAAAACAACTGTCAACAATTAACTACCCATTCAAAATGACCGATTTTTTCAGCATAAGTGAAGGACATGAGTACCAACCTAACGCCACAAAAAAATCGAAAATCGAATATACGTAGCCCGCGGAAATTCAAAATTCGCGACACTTTTTGAACAGACCTCGTACATGACGCGCCATGTTTAACCTTAAAATCAGAAAAATATTGCCCGCCACTCTACAGCTAAATAAATGACATCGAACAATAAACTATTACTTATAACATCAATCTATCACAGGACATAATGTTGTATTTATAAATTGCTCATTTTTCAGTAATTATGCAATTTCAGTCGCGTTTCATGTTGTATACACGACAAGAATAAAACGTTTTTTGATCTTTCACGGGGGCTGAAAATGTCCTACCTCTCGGACCGAACATCATCCATGCTCTCCCGATTTTCATTTATCTGTGGCCGTCATAAAATACTGCATTTTTTATTGTGATTAAAACGTAACACATTTGCATAGTAATCATTGGGCACCGACTGGAAGAGAGTGGTTTGAAATTTGGCGGAGAGAGGTCAGGTTGTTAAATGTTAATTCTCAATATAGGAAAGAATAGCTGCATACCACAGTCTGATGGAGTCTCAAGTGATGGAAATTGGGACGAAGGGGAAGGGACGTAAAGACCTAAAAAGTTATTAACAATGAAAACGTGCATATATATGTATAAGATAAATCCAGTTTCCGTCCTTTTCAAACGTACTATCTCATGTTATCTCTCAATTATTAATACAATCTCTTCTAAAATCAAAAATGACCTATATTGCGCACATCAGAGAGTTCTGCATCGATTAATATTAAGCACTTTTCGGTTTAAGGGGGGAAATAGGGTTAGGACAGCGTTTTCTCAATGATTTTCATGAATTTTTTATAGTATAAAAGATTAATATAATTTATTGAAACTTTGAGAATATTATATACATTTATTTAAGTATATACTATAAAATTTTTGAAGAATTTCCTTGAAAAACACCGAAAATATTAGCGACCCCATATTGCAGGTCACAATCAGACTCAGCATTTTGCGTACATTCTGGAAGCCGCAATTTTCATCTGAAATCGAACGAGGTTGGAATTTACTTTTATTATATGTCTCTCTTCTGTATAAACCTAAATTCTATTAAAAAAATAGAAAATTGAATTTTTTACAGGGGTCAAAACAAAAAAACATGATTTTTTGTCAATTTTTACAACTTTATTTGCAAAAAAAAATTATTTTAAATAATGATAATATTCCGATTCTAGGTTCATATAGAGCGCAATACTATGAAGAAAGTACCTGCCAATTTTCAAAACGATTGGTTGAAAACTTTTCGAACTAGCGTGTACGCAAGTTCAAAAAAGTCGTTTGCAGAAAAACGCGTTTGAAAAAATAGTACCAAGAAAAACAAGCAATATGGGGTCGCTAATATCTTCGGTGTTTTTCAAGGAAATTCAAAAAATTTTCCAAAAATTTTATAGTATATACTGAAATATATGTATAAAATATTCTCAAAGTTTCAATAAATCATATTCATTTTGTATACTATAAAAAAATTCATGAAAATCATTGAGAAAACGCTGTCCTAACTCTATTTTCCCCCTTAATGGCTTATAACAATAGAACGAGTCGGAATTTTCATTTAAAATTTTGGGAACATATTTTTCAATAGTTTTACTAGCAATTTATAAAATTTAAAAAAAATCGATTTTTTGAACCGTCAACCTTATTTCCTCCCTTAAATAACTACAATCAATGTGCTCGCTTTGCGCGCTGCTTTGTAGGTTAGGTTCGTCGTCTGCGATCGTGCGATCTGAAGTATGCACATGATCGAACGCCCAGCACGACATTGACATCGCATAATATAATGGCATCACAATTAATGCGCGTTCTTCGACATTTCGTGACGCTCTTCGTGACAGGACAATTTTTACAAAAGCAGTTTCTTCGCACATAATACTCCCTTATACGGGGTAATTTATTCCGGCAAAGAATAAATGACTGATTTCCGAACGTTCATACTCAAACTTTAATTCGTATCTCATGGAAAATATATTCATTTACACTAGGACCTTGATTCTAGGGAGTTTGATTTTAAGGAAAATCGCCACTATTTTGCCTCGCCGGTGCATGGTAGGGCGCATCTACGAACGACGGTCTGGGCTGCAGTCGTACGAGGTCTGTTCAAAAAGTACCGCGAAATTTGAATTTACGCCGGCTACGTATATTCGATTTTCGATTTCTTTGTGGCGTTAGGTTGGTACTCATGTCCCTCACTTATGCTGAAAAAATCGGCGATTTTGAATGTTCAGTTAATTGTTGACAGCTGTTTTGGTTAGACGGGTTTTGGCTTGTCTTCGATTTTTGCTTATTCAAAAAAAGCAGCTTCCATTGCGATGATTGAGCTTTGGTTTCCACGTCATAACCATATCAAATATCAAATTTTGTGTGAAAAACAAAATTAAGTGCGCGGACGCATTCCGAATGTTGACTGTGGGATATAGTGAAGCTACCTTGGACCAAAGCAACGCTTATCGGTGGTACAAAATGTTCTCAGAGGGCCGAGAAGATGCGAACAACGAAATGCGTTCCGGACGCCCGAGCACATCAACAACAGACGAAAACATTGATGAAGTGAAGAAAATAATATTGGCCAATCGTCGAATCACCGTTAGAGAAGTTGCTGAGGAACTGAACATATCGATTGGCTCGTGTTATTCGATTTTTACCAATGATTTGGGCATGAGACGGGTCGCCGCGAAATTCGTGACAAAGTTGCTCAATTTCGAACAAACACAGTGTCGCGTTAACATTGCTAAGGAGCTGTTGGACTCGGTCCGCGACGACCCAAATTTGATCCAGAGGGTCATAAGCGGTGACAAATCCTGGGTTTATGGTTATGACGTGGAAACCAAAGATCAATCATCGCAATGGAAGCTGCTTTTTTGGAATAGGCAAAAATCGAAGACAAGCCAAAACACATCTAACCAAAGCAGCTGTCAACAATTAACTAAACATTCTAAATGGCCGATTTTTTCAGCATAACTGAGGGACATGAGTACCAACCTAATGCCACAAAAAATCGAAAATCGAATATACGTAGCCCGCGGAAATTCCAAATTCGCTATACTTTTTGAACAGACCTCGTATATCTCTCAAAAGTCATTGGGACCTTTTTTAGGTTAGGTTGTTTGCACGTTGGCATAACGTAGTATAATTATGTAACAAATATGGACATACATAATCCTATACCGGCCCCAGTTTGTTCTTAAAATCGAGTTCTTACTATAACGGTTCTTGGCTCAACGCCAACCTGAGCCGTTGGTTTAACGACTCGTAAATTATGGATCACAATCTGCGACACAGTGGTAAATGAGAGAATGACCTTTTGACCTCTCTAATATTACTATAAAAATTCCTTTTCATGAAATAATGATATGTCTGAACGTGAATACAGCATGTCATATAATTATTACTATTATTTTTATCTTGTGAGATAACGATATGTCGGAATATAGTGATAAAAATAACCAACTGCAATCTTATATAATCATTCTGACAGTGAAAAGTAGGAACATGCTTCCGCGTGCGTGCGACAGATTTCGTGTTAAATTTTTATAAGAATTATTGATTTAATCATTATTGATTAATAGAACAACTGCGTCGTATAGAAGGTTGTTTCAAAGTTATTCGGTCATTTTTTGAAGTCGAAAATTCATTGCAGCATTTTAGTAGTGAGGACTGAAACGATCCCACTGTGTCTTTTCCGTTACTGTGCTGAAGTCGTTGTGTTAAGGGGAGAAATAGGGTTAGACGGTTCAAAAAATCGATTTTTTTTTATTTCATAAATTCTTAGTAAAACTATTGAAAAATATGTTCCCAAAATTTTAAATGAAAATTTCGACTCGTTCTATTATTATAAGCCATTAAAGTGAGTAGCTCTCCTTCAGGCCCCGAGCGCGCCACGTGTTTCAAACGCGATTTTGTGAAAACGAATTTTTTTTGAACTTGCGTACACGCTAGTTTGAAAAGTTTTCAACCAATCGTTTTGAAAATTGGCAGTTACTTTCTTCATAGTATTGCGCTCTATATGAACCTAAAATCGGAATATTATCATTATTTAAAATAACTTTTTTTTTTGCATATAATGTTGTAAAAAATGGCAAAAAATAATGCTTTTTTGTTTTGACCGCTGTAAAAAATTCAATTTTCTATTTTTTTGATAGCATTTAGGTTTATATAGAAGAGAGACATATAATAAAAGTGAATTCCAACCTCGTCTGATTTCAGATTAAAATTGCGGCTTCCAGAATGTATGCAAAATGCTTTGATTGTGACCTGCAATATGGGGTCGCTAATATCGTCGGTGTTTTTCAAGGAAATTCTTCAAAAATTTTATAGTATATACTTAAATATATGTATAAAATATTCTCAAAGTTTCAATAAATTATATTCATTTTTTATACTATAAAAAAATTCATGAAAATCATTGAGAAAACACTGTCCTAACCCTATTTCCCCCTTAAGGATTAAAAAAAGTGGTCTACTCTTCCCGCTCCCACTCTCGCCTACTTGCTAGGATGACAGACAAAAATTGAGAGGATTGGAGACTGCGTCAGACTCAGAAACAAGATTTTTTTCTTCCAATTAAATAGAGATTTCATTGACCACAAATTCTTGGTATCCGTAAATTACATCTGATCATGATTCGACATTCTGGCCGATATGCATTTCTCACTTTGAGTCTCAAATTAGTTTGTGCTCGATACGCTTTTTGTTCCTTTCACGTGAACATCGCATATACTGTTCCACCTTTGTTGTTTTTTTTTAAATTATAAAACAATCCCGTTCTCCCAACCTCGCAAACTGACACGCAGTCGCAGATTGCCCGAGGTAAATATAATTTCATGCGGGAATATTGATTTAGCGTACTCGTGAATTTACACGAGCATACATTACGATCCATTGGTAACTCGTGTGTTTTTTTTAATACTTTATGGTGAAAAAAAGCGTCGAGATTGTCGGTTTAGCAGAGTATTCATTATTGTGTATTCCGACACGTGTTGCAAATGAAATTGCCATGAATGTTTCAATTTTTTTTTCCCAAGTAATAATCGTTGTCTTTTTCTTTTGCTCGCGAGTTGGCAACCATGAAATTATTTCTCTTTCAATAGATTCGTGTTCCGCGAGTGTCGATCGGACAGAAAAATACTTTTTTTTATATATAGAGTATAGATAAATATACCTCCTGTTTCTTTATTTCTGTACATTATGCCTAGACACAATCTTGATACTATAACAATGTATAAGTATAATACTTATAGATAATTTTTTTTTAGGGCAAATTCAAACTTGCACATTCCTTCTACCTCGTGTTTGAAGATTGACAAATCACCCTCTATGCGTAAGTGGCTTTCTTGATTTTGGTTTCCTCATACGGTATAGTTAGGACCATTGAAATCGGGTTAATATTCAAGGCACATGTACCAAATTTGGGACTTAACCGTGCCAGAAGCAATTTACAATGCATTTTCGTATTATAATGTCTAATTTGCCAACTAGGATCCCAAAAACTCACGAAAATGATCTATGGCCTGGAAATTAAGTAAGAAAAATCTTGCGTTCGTGTCTGCAAGTACTACCGGTGGAATATAAAGGAACTCAACCAAAAGACGTTTCCACGATTACTGTGTATTTTTCGGCCAAATGCTATTTCGTCAATTTATCAGATACACCAACAATTAAATACTCGTTAGATAGGGTGTTTATCCGTCTCTATCGTAAGGGTGGAATTTTTCGAAATTACGATACACAATACTAATGAAATCCAATTTTGTTTTTGACCACTCCGTTTTTAGCTGAAAATGTACATTTCTATTTTGAATGTTAACATTTTCTGATTCTTACGATCTAGATAGAGGTCTTTAGAATTACTTGACCAAATTTCAAATCATTCTGCTTGATAATTTAGGAATGGCGTTTGGACGAAAATTTCAATGCATTCTGTCGGTAATACACAGTCGGTAATACAGACCTCTCAGATGTTCTTGGACCATAGCACTGGTTCGGCGTGACGCGCAATGCTTGAAACTGATCAACAAGTTGTCTACAAGTAGAGTCTAGTTGTCTCTCTATATTATATAAATATATCGCCGCCACCGCCGACGTGTACAAGAGTTAACGCCGCTGCATCATTCCGGGGGAGGTTGGTTTGGGTTTGGTTGATGCGGGGGCGCGTAGTGCCCGAGCCGGGGATTTGAAGCGCGAAGCACGTACGAGGTCTGTTCAAAAAGTATCGCGAATTTTGAATTTCCGCGGGCTACGTATATTCGATTTTCGATTTTTTGTGTCGTTAGGTTGGTACTCGTGTCCCTCACTTATGCTAAAAAAATCGGCCATTTTGAAAGTTTAGTTAATTGTTGACAGCTGTTTTGGTTAGACGTGTTTTGGCTTGTCTTCGATTTTTGCCTATTCCAAAAAAGCAGCTTCCATTGCGATGATTGAGCTTTGGTTGCCACGTCATAACCATAAACCCATGATTCGTCACCAGTTGTGACCCTCTGGAGCAAATTTGGCTCGTCGCGGACCGAGTCCAACAGCTCCTTAGCAATATTAACGCGACACTGTTTGTGTTCGAAATTGAGCAATTTTGGCACCCGTCTCACGACCCGTCTCATGCCCAAATCATTGGTAAAAATCGAATAGCACGAGCCAATCGATATGTTTAGTTCCTCGGCAACTTCTCTAACGGTGATTCGACGATTGGCCAATATTATTTTCTTCACTTCATCAATGTTTTCGTCCGTTGTTGATGTGCTCGGGCGTCCGGAACGCATTTCGTTGTTCGCATCTTCTCGGCCCTCTGAGAACATTTTGTACCACCGATAAATGTTGCTTTGGTCCAAGGTAGCACTTAATGTTGTTTTTCACACAAAATTTGATACAGATTCGAAGATCGAAGACAAGCCATAACACGTCCAACCAAAACAGCTGTCAACAATTAACTAAACATTCAAAATGGCCGATTTTTTCAGCATAAGTGAGGGACACGAGTACCAACCTAACACCACAAAAAAATCGAAAATCGAATATACGTAGCCCGCGGAAATTCAAAATTCGCGATACTTTTTGAACAGACCTCGTATCTATCGCGACGAAAAATGATTCTCTCGATTACGTGAATCTATTTTCTGTTCACGGGTCTCGCGAAAAGTTGAACTATAAAAATTATCGATCAACACATGGCTGTTATTAGAGTTTCGGTACGGTGAAAGAAATTTATCTGTCGGGTATAAAGCGATTTTACCTTTAGAAGTAACTTGCATAATTGTTATGACCCTTTTCTCGATGTTATGTGGCAGTCTTTGTCCCCACCTCGATCCCGTTGCGTCAACGATAGAAGAGGACGAGAAAAAAAAACAATGTAATCACAGAAAGAAAAGTAAAACGAATTGAAAAAGGAAAAAGAAATAAGCAAACGAGGAACGAACATTGGGTGAAACATATATTAGAAGGAAGTTGGTAAAGGAACTAGAATTTCTATTTCATCGAGAGCGAGGTCGGGGAACGCTCTCGCACGACTCTCGATTTTCTTACGACAGCCCATGGCCCGAACGTGTGCCACTTCACTATCTCAAAACGTCGTCCAAAGATCGTTAACACTGGGAAGGAGTGGCAAGCAAGAACGTTTGTTACAAATAAAAAAATGAAGGGGAAAAGAACAAACAACCGTGCTGCCAGCGAACTGTATGGAATACGATGAAACTCTTGTCTTCACAGAGTGTGTCGTTGATGCACTTGTGTATTCAGTTTCATTGCAAGAATTCACTGATATTGTTCGTCGCTCGTTTTATTACGCTGAGAGGATTGCGAAAATAAATGATACGTTTTTGTTGAATTTATTGCAACAGCGAAATTGACGCAAGTGACTAAACATTATTTGCCAAATAATTAATAATCATAACAGAAATTATTCTTTTTTTTTAATAAATTGCCAACAGGGTCGTGAACCAAGTTTTTTCGTAGATGAAATTATTCATTTTGGAGTATATTTTCACATGAATCGTCAGAAAGATAAATGTGCAAATTTTGAAAACTCGCAAATTCTTTCGTCATTATTTTATCTCGTTCAAAAATCCCTCTCTATGAGCAATTCAGTTTTTCAATTTTGACTTCCTCACCGACAAAACTTTGTGAGCGAGATGAAATAATGAGAAAGCAAGTTTTTAATTGGCACGCCCTTTTTTCTGACTCCAATTTAAACAATAATAGATTAGATTTTTGAGAAATGGCAAAAACAATAAAAATTTCATGAACTTCAATGCGAAATATCATTTAATGATACTTTATTCATGTTAAAAAATAAAGTCCTATATCTCAAAAAATCCGCACGTTAGAATAATCACAGGTTTTATTTGAAAAAAAAAAAAAAAAAAAAAAAAAAAAAAAAAAAACACTCGAAATTTCATAGAACTTGAATCCTTCCACCGAATCTCCCTAAATTCGATACCAGACAACTTTTGATCATCCTGCATTCGTGTAAAAAAATTGAATCGGATATCTCAAAATTTTCCGAGTGATTACAGTCATTTTTCGAAAAAATCCAAAAAGTATAATATCCAAACGCTTCGACCGGTTTTTGGCAAATTTAATAAAAACCGTAATTTGATAATGTACAATTTATAGAAGAAAAAAAAAATGTACCTCGATATCTGAAGATTTGCGAAAGTTAGTAAAATCAGGAACATTGTTGTCCAAAAATTTCGACAAACAAAGGGTGGTTAGATGAAGATCTGTGCAAAGATTAAGCGAGGTCGGTCGTGTCGTTCTCGAGATATATCCATTATTTGACTTTTATGGTTTTTTACTATTTCGGATACTGTAAACAGGCTGATATGAAAATTTTGTCAAAAATATTTTTTCAGTATAACAAAAGTTTCCTTCAGGACCCAAAAAGATAGTAGTTTTGAAAAACTACAGTTTGAAAATTCTTTGACTACAAAATTGCAAAAAGTTCTCAATGAAAAAAATAATCAAAAGAGGAGAGTGAGTGAAGTATATACGAGGTCTGTTCAAAAAGTATCGCGAATTTTGAATTTCCCCGGGCTACGTATATTCGATTTTCGATTTTTTTTGTGGCATTAGGTTGGTACTTGTGTCCCTCACTTATACTGAAAAAATCGGCCATTTTGAATGTTTAGTTAATTGTTGACAGCTGTTTTGGTTAGACGTGTTTTGGCTTGTCTTCGATTTTGGCCTATTCCAAAAAAGGAATCAAAGAATCTGTATGAAATTTTGTGTGAAAAACAAAATGAAGTGCGCGGACGCATTCCAAATGTTGACTATGGCATATGGTGAAGCTACCTTGGACCAAAGCAACGTTTATCGGTGGTACAAAATGTTCTCAGAGGGCCGAGAAGATGCGAACAAAGAAATGCGTTCCGGACGCCCGAGCACATCAACAACAGACGAAAACATTGATGAAGTGAAGAAAATAATATTGGCCAATCGTCGAATCACCGTTAGAGAAGTTGCCGAGGAACTAAACATATCGATTGGCTCGTGCTATTCGATTTTTACCAATGATTTGGGCATGAGACGGGTGCCAAAATTGCTCAATTTCGAACACAAACAGTGTCGCATTAACATTGCTAAGGAGCTGTTGGACTCGGTCCGCGACGACCCAAATTTGCTCCAGAGGGTCATAACTGGTGACGAATCATGGTTTTATGGATATGACGTGGAAACCAAAGCTCAATCATCGCAGTGGAAGCTGCTTTTTTGGAATAGGCAAATATCGAAGACAAGCCAAAACACGGCTAACCAAAACAGCTTTCAACAATTAACTAAACATTCAAAATGACCGTTTTTTTCAGCATAAGTGAGGGACATGAGTACCAACCTAACGCCACAAAAAAAATCGAAAATCGAATGAACGTAGCCCGCGGAAATTCAATATTAGCGATACTTTTTGAACAGACCTCGTAGATGCGATAATAAACTAAATAGATTTGTAGTAGATTTTTCACGGTCGACTCGGCATTAGCACCAGCAAGACCAGAAGGAATTTTGACGCATTGCCGATGAAAGTGCCTGCCTTCTTAATCTTGATATTTGATCGATCTATGAGCATTCAGTATTGCCGTTGAATTTTCGTTTTAATAAGGTCACTTTACGCCGACAGTCATGAAACAACATCTCACAGTGCGAAATTCTCTGCGCAACGATTGGCAGCTGGGCAAGTACGTGTAGTCGCATATTAATTGGATCGGTTGGTGCTCTATGCAAGCTATCGCTGTTAGATATCTATAGTATCCAGTGCGCTAAAGATGTAAATATATAGCGATTAGTTTTCGAATGCGCGGACAACATTCGAGTGCGTCTATATGAGCATATATATCGGCGTATCGGCGTTGGCATGGAACACCATGCCAACTCATATAACATTGGCGCAAACCAATTTTGATTTTCCTGGTTTTTTTTATATCGTTGTCACTACTGAAAATATCATCTGTGATTTTTTTCAGTTTTTTATCTCCATCCGTTCGCGTTTTATAAATTATTGAATAACAACGCAGTTTGAAACTTAAAAAAAAATCTAATTCCTTGGAAACAAATGATATCGAGAAAAACAACGACATCAATTTTTTCGTTATGCAATGCAGTTTAATGTTAAGTTAATCAAAAAAATGTTAAAGGTCGTGTTGACCATTTTAATCTAAGGTACAGAAAATCGATTGTCGGTAAGAGCATACTCTGCAATCTTGTTGAAAAAAATTTTCCAACATTTTGCAATTGAACCCCAACGTTGTAAGTATCCAGAAATGATGAAGAAATGAATCCATCATTTTTTTTCCATGTCCCAGAAATTTTTATTTTTTTAAAATTAATCATTTCTTTCACCCAACTGAAAATATCGTGAAATATGAAAAATGATGGGCTGTTTTTTGTTCGTAGACACGTACAAGTAAAAAAACAAAGAAAAAAGGTAAGGGTCATGAACCTATCGATTTGGCCCGCAACACCGCCTATATACATCCCGTATCTGTCAATACTGATAGTGCATTCTCGCGGTTGTGATACGCGAAGCAGCTCGTATTTTCCGATGTACGAGGCGCATAACGAATAGTCGAGGAGTTTTTGCAAACGGGACTGCGCTACGTCGGGCTTAAAGTCACAGTGATAGAAAAATATGCAATGGCTGGTGAGGTTTTAATGGTTCTATCGGATATAAATGTTGTAGTACAACATCGACGATTGTAAAAAAATTAAAATTAATTTTTGGATTCTCAGATACGAGCCGATGTATATTTATTAACATTTGATGTTTCGTTAATACTATCAACAGTATGCATTTGTTGTATTTATTCGTTAAAAGACCTTTCTGCTGATTACATTTTTTTGGGATTTTTTAATGCCAACATATTCAAACATGCGTAAACGTCGAATAATGGTGTTTAGAAAAAAAATTCCGTTTATGTATATTCGTGTGTATGAGACAAGTTTAAAAAATTCTAACGGCTATTTCTGGAAAATGATTTCAGTAATAATGCTCGAATTTGATACACAGGTAGAGCAGACAAACCCCTTTATCTGTTGCAATTTTCGTTAAGGGGGGAAATAGGGTTAGACGGTTCAAAAAATCGATTTTTTTTTATTTCATAAATTGTTAGTAAAACTATTGGAAAATATATTACCAAAATTTTTCAATGAAAATTCCGACTCGTTCTATTCTTATAAGCCATTCAGGGGGGAAATAGGGTTAGGACAGCGTTTTCTCAATGATTTTCATGATTTTTTTTATAGTATAAAAAATGAATATAATTTATTGAAACTTTGAGAATATCTTATACATATATTTAAGTATATACTATACAATTTTTGAAGAATTTCCTTGAAAAACACCGAAGAAAATTTATGACTGCCTTGACTTTGTTTTTCTTGGTACTATTTTTTCAAACGCGTTTTTCTGGAAACGACTTTTTTTTAAATTGCGTACACGCTAGTTTGAAAAGTTTTCAACCAATCGTTTTGAAAATTGGCAGTTACTTTTTTCATAATATTGCGCTCTATATGAACCTAAAATCGGAATATTATCATTATTTAAAATAATTTTTTTTTGCAAATAAAGTTGTAAAAAATGACAAAAAATCATGCTTTTTTGTTTTGACCCCTGTAAAAAATTCAATTTTCTATTTTTTTTATAGCATTTAGGTTCATATAGAAGAGAGACATATAATAAAAGTAAATTCCAACCCCGTTTTATTTCAGATGAAAATTGCGGCTTCCAGAATGTACGCAAAATGCTGAGTCTGATTGTGACCTGCAATATCGGGTCGCTAATATCACCGGTGTTTTTCACGAAAATTCTTCAAAAATTTTATAGTATATACTTAAATATATGTATAAAATATTCTCAAAGTTTCAATAAATTATATTCATTTTTTATACCATAAAAAAATTCATGAAAATCATTGAGAAAACGCTGTCCTAACCCTATTTCCCCCCTTCAGGTTTTATAAAATGTGGAATTTTTCACAAAATGATTCCGACCTTCAAACCCAATCAAAACACATTAACGAATAAACTATAGAAGACAGAAAAAAAAATGGTGAAAATAAAAACTTGCACATCGCTTCTTCTTCGTTTTCGAATATTCACAAAGCTTCCTCTACATACCAGCCAAAATGAAGAAAGTCACTTGCTCATAGAGGGAGATTTGTAAATCATCGAAGCGATTTGCAAGTTTCAATTTGTACTGTTAATTTCTTAATTTCTATCATTGAAGTTTCAATCGTATATCTTTTTAGGTTTATACATCCCTTCCCCTTTATTCACATTTCCATTAAATTCTTTGAGACTCCTCCAGAGTATTGTCGCTTGCCACACTTTCCTGATACACTACTGTATTGCATTTTGCGCAACGTCACAAGGAAACTGCGGAAAACCTGTCCGATACAAGCGGCTGCATTTTTCTGGTTTTCATTAGTATCGCCACCAGACATTGAAGAAAAAAATGTCTACCGGTCGTAATCGACCGGGAGGCATTTTCGATTTATGTAAATAAATAAGCAGATTCGATCGTCATTGAATTCTGATTTGATTTATTATTTAGTCATTTATTTGGGAGGAAAAAATCGTTTTTTATTTCTTTCAATAGAAATGCACTTGGTATCGTGCCGGACCGAGTGAAATTAACGAGAACCCCTATTAATAACATCGTTTGCAGGCCGCGCTATCAATTACTGTTATTCAGTTCCGCGTGTTCTGTTCGCATGTCAAGCACCCAGGAGAATCGATTATTATTCATTATCAATGAGCACGATGGAGATACAACACAAATTAATGGGAAAACATTAATCAATTGCTGTTCGATTTTGGGAAAATCGGCACCGGAAATACACTAACGGATACGTGGATTACGATTTTATTTTGATAATACACTAATCAACCTAAATGAGATCTATGGAGTAGAACGAATATAAATGGCAACCAAAAGATATAAATGGCAATCATCGTTCTGCATTAATTTTGAATAATGTGTTATGTAAAGACACTAAATCGTTAAAAATTTGGTTGTTTAGACAATAAACGTTGGCGTACGTTTTGTTCAATTTTCTTGTTTTTCTTATCGTTGTTATTCGACGAATGTTCTCTTGAAAATCGGGTAATCAAATGACCAGGATTTTTTATCAGCCTATTAAAACACATTTTTTTCGTCTATGTACACATTTTGCTAATGGGCTTTTAGACGATAATAACAAAGAAATCGCAGGTATGACGAGTTTCGAAAGTACCTCGAATTAAATGTTAAAAATAAATTATAAATATCGTTGGTGAAAAATTAATAGATTTTATGGAATAGTTTGAATTTTCTAGGCGGTGGCAGAGATTTATTTATTCTTCTTATTTTCGTCTTATTAATATACGAGGTCTGTTTAAAAAGTATTGCGAATTTTGAATTTCCGCGGGCTACGTATAATCGATTTTCGATTTTTTTGTGGCGTTAGGTTGGTACTCGTGTCCCTCACTTATGCTGAAAAAATCGGCCATTTTGAATATTGAGTTAATCGTTGACAGTTGTTTTGGTTAGACGTGTTTTGGCTTGTCTTCGATTTTATGCCTATTCCAAAAAATGGATCAAAGAATCTGTATGAAATTTTGTGTGAAAAACAAAATTAAGTGCGCGGACGCATTCCGAATGTTGTCTGTGGCATATGGTGAAGCTACTTTGGACCAAAGCAACGTTTATCGGTGGTACAAAATGTTCTCAGAGGGCTGAGAAGATGCGAACAACAAAATCCGTTCCGGACGCCCCAGCACATCAACAACAGACGAAAACATTGATGAAGTAAAGAAAATAATATTGGCCAATCGTCGAATCACCGTTAGAGAAGTTGCCGAGGAACTAAACATATCGATTGGCTCGTGCTATTCGATTTTTACCAATGATTTTGGCACGAGACGGGTCGCCACGAAATTCGTGCCAAAATTGCTCAATTTCGAACAAAAACAGTGTCGCGTTAACATTGCTGCTGGACTCGGTCCGCGATGACCCAAATTTGCTCCAGAGGGTCATAACTGGTGACGAATCATGGGTTTATGGTTATGACGTGGAAACCAAAGCTGAATCATCGCAATGGAAGCTGCTTTTTTGGAATAGGCAAAAATCGAAGAGAAGCCAAAACACGTCTAACCAAAACAGCTGTCAACAATTAACTAAGCATTCAAAATGGCCGATTTTTTCAGCATAAGTGAGGGACACGAGTGCCAACCTAACGCGACAAACAAATCGAAAATTGAATATACGTAGCCCGCGGAAATTCAAAATTCGCGATACTTTTTTAACAGACCTCGTATTCTAGAGCAACACAAAACAACATTCGGCAACGATTTTCAAGTCAAAAAAAAAATTGTTAACATCACTAACAATAAAACTGTAATATTAAATCAATACTATGCAACTATTACAATAAGGGAGGTCATCCCTTATTTATTATCTTTTTTTTTTAATAAATTATTGATTAAAAAGGAACAGACATTAGACACTTCGAAATATTGTATTATCTCTTTGTTATGGAAAAAAAAATTAAAGATTTCGATATTTTCATTGTGTGATTCTCAAAAAAATGTTAGAAAAACAATGAAATCCATTTGAAAAAATAATAATCTTCCCTTCGCTTTGGCATCTGTACTAGAAATCATGCTCTTCTTAGAAAAGGTCTCAAAACAATTTTGTTAACCGAGAATTTATTGTAAAATTTTCAATAAAATCGATTACCTCCAAAAGTATCTATTTCACATTTTCGTTAATAATGACTAATCCAATTATCGAAAAGATCTGAAAATTATTGTGAACCACGTTTTTCTGTCGTTCTACAACATACTCGGAAAAAAAAAAAGAAAAATCATGTACTTCACGATTGTCGATTTGAGCTGAAACGGTGCGTACAATAACAACAAGTTTTTCTTCAATTTTTCATCATACCGATAGCATATCTTCACGCTTAGTACACCTCCGAGTAGACGATGTCGACTCCATACATAAAAAAAAAAAAACTCGTTCGACTAGTTTCACTCGTTAAATCGCGAGAACACGCGGATATGCACACGCCTTTCTTCGCGATCTCACATTTTTTTCCTTTCCAGATGTTTATTGTCGACGCGAATACTCTCGACAATAAGAATCGTTCGGGTCGTGTGTTATAACAGTGTCCACGTGTGCCAAAATATATTCATACCCAAAAAAATCCTTACAACCGATGCAATGCATCGTGAAAGATTTAAAATTTATTTCAATTGCATAATCTTTTTACGCACATCGTTTCTGGAACTTTTTATTGAAAAAAAAATGAAATTCATTAATATTCAGTTGCTCGCTCGAGCACTGATTAAAAAAAATCATATAACCGGTTAAAAACAGGTAGAGAAAATAAAAAAAAACATTTTATCACATAAGATCCTTTTTGCTATTTTTTTTAATACTCCTTTATTATCAAAAATTATAGATACACAGTTAAATGCCCATAGTCAGTTTTCATTTTTAATCACTTCGTAAATTATTCTGCTCCCCTCCTTCCCCGGCCCCCCTCCAAAATAAATAAATACTAACTTTCTCGAACACCGTTAATATTTTTCCGACTTCTAGGGTCCGGATAAGACGCTTTATAGAAATAAATCGAGGTTCATGTAAGCGACGTGTAATTTGCAATATATTTCGTCGGATCTTTATCGTAACGAAAAGTGTGTCCGAGAACCGATAGACGACATTTTAATTGCGAACGAATTTTAATTGTCACCGGGTTTACAAAGTCCGAAAGGAAATTATCTTACTTCTTGGGTAATTATTACGTAAAATATATTGTCGGAACTTGGTGGGTGCGGACGAGGTCCGTTCAAAAAGTATCGCGAATTTTGAATTTCCGCGGGCTACGTATATTCGATATTCGATTATTTTTGTGGCGTTAGGTTGGTACTCATGTCCCCCTCACGTATGCTGAAAAAATCGGCCATTTTGAATGTTTAGTTAATCGTTGACAGCTGTTTTTGTTAGACGTGTTTTGGTTTGTCTTCGATTTTTGCCTATTCCTAAAAATGGATCAAAGAATCCGTATGAAATTTTGTGTGAAAAACAAAATTAAGTGCCCGGACGCATTCCGAATGTTGACTGTGGCATATGGTGAAGCTACCTTCGACCAGAGCAACGTTTATCGGCGGTACAAAATGTACTCAGAGGGCCGAGAATGCATTTCGGACGTTTCGGACGCCCGAGCACATCAACAACAGACGAAAACATTGACAAAGTGAAGAAAATAATACTGGCCAATCGCCGAATCACCGTTAGAGAAGTTGCCGAGGAACTAAACATATCGATTGGCTCGTGCTATTCCATTTTTACCAATGATTTGGGCATGAGACAGGTCGCCGCGAGATTCGTGCCAAAATTGCTCAATTTCGAGCAAAAACAGTGTCGCGTTAACGATTGCTAAGGAGCTGTTGGACTCGGTCCGCGACGACCCAAATTTGCTCCGGAGGGTCATAACTGGTTGACGAATCATGGGTTTATGGTTATGACGTGGAAACCAAAGCTCAATCATCGCAATGGAAGCTGCTTTTTGGAATAAGCAAAAATCGAAGACAAGCCAAAAAAACGTCTAACCAAAACAGCTGTCAACAATTAACTGAACATTCAAAATAGCCGATTTTTTCAGCATAAGTGAGGGACACGAGTACCAACGTAACGCCACAAAAAAGTCGAAAATCGAATATACGTAGCCCGGGGAAATTCAAAATTCGCGATACTCTTTTAACAGACCTCGTATACGGACACCGATGTGGGTCTATTAGAGGGGAAACAGGCCGCGAAGAACGACTAAACGAGCCGGTGGGAAATGTTTTATTACGAGCGCGTACCAGAATGGTAGATTTGCGGGTATTCACGAGGACCAAAATGAAGGAAAGTCACACTCGCCGGTCAAGAGTATACGTATAGTCGCGAAAAATCTCTGGCGAAACGTCGAGCACGGACGTGCGTTTACTCGCAGAGTGTACGGATGCACTGGCGGATGGGTTGTGGACATAAATAGTACTATATATATCTATATAGGTATTTATATGCATACATACGAGTATGTATGTACTTTTATGAGTAAATACATGTACGGGTATATATATATGCAGGTTCGATGTGTGTTAAAAGTAAAGTATGTGGATACAGTCTTCTGTGCAAAGTGAAACGTGTCATGCGTGCTGTGTAAGTAGGCGGTGGTTTATAACGGATCGATATGTCGTCGGTGATGTTGAGGATGCGGCGGTGAAAAAAAAAAATCCTCCCTCCCGTCGTTCGGTGACCGGAGAAATGGGAGAAGAACGGAGAACGACGATTAACCAAACGAATACTAAACTTGGACTGTTTTGCTCCGACGGAACTCCGCTGTGGCAGACAATTGTTGACGCGAATCGATAAAACCTGTACGACAACAAAAAGTGCGGTGAAAATTGAAACTTGCATAGTGCCTCAACATTTTATTTCGCATTCACACATTTTTTTCTCTATCAGCGAAAGGCCCTTTTTTGGCTTCTTTCCTTTTGCATTTTTCTCTCCCTTAAATTGATAGTAGGCTCATTTTTAATATGCATTTTTTGGAAAAATTCACAATAGCATGAATATTGAATGTTATGGAAAATTGATAATACCATTAATATTGAATGTAATATATTTTCTTTAGATACAGTAACAAGTATTCGTTCCTTCCTTGATAGCAAATTTGTGTAGGAAGCTTTGATCCGATAGTCCCCAAAAATTCACCGGGCTAGAGAGTCTTGACGAAGAACTGTAACGATTTTTCGATAAATTCAAAATGTTGACAATTTTATCACGCCTTTGATGAATGTTCTTTAACCCTCCGGTGTGTACAGTATGTTTTTCGAGATATGATGTGTACACTGGGTCTTTGAGGGAACAGTTGAATTTTTCGAGTTTTCTAGGCTGTTGAAAATTCTGAAAAAATTCTGTATTACTTCTTGAAGGGTCTACTATATGGCTCAAAAGTTGCCAAAGTCCAAAGTTTAAAACCGTTGTTAATAAAAAATTGACAAATAGAGAGAGAAATAGGAGTTTGAAATTTCGACTGTTTCTTTAAAGATCCAGTGTACACACGCGGGGTGAAATTCAATAGCAAACACAATTCGACGATAGGTTATTTACGAAAAAGTTTTAGCCTTATAGTTCGAAAATTACGGGAGTTATGGTCTTAACAGATATTTAAAAAAAAATCAAAATCGTTGAAAGTCTGACAAACTCACAGATGAAAAATAACCATAGTTTTGATGAATCAGAAAATGACGATGACATGGCGATAATGAGGGGAGTTGTTTATTTATATTCGGTCATTGCACCGTCCCTCTGACAGTCAAACGATTATCAACACCTAGATAATTGAAAAATGATGATAATTTTATTTTCGATCATTTTTTCGCAACTCTTTTCTTCAGCAATGCTTTATTTTTTTTATTACGTCAGTCAAATGACGGCGAACGGCAATATAGTTAGATAATGACGATAATTTTCTTTTCCGTTATTTTTGGTCACATTTTCTTCGATATTTTTGTTTCTCATTTTAAGGAGGGAAATAGGGTTAGCGTTTTCTCAATGATTTTCATGAATTTTTTTATAGTATAAAAAATGAATATAATTTATTGAAACTTTGAGAATATTTTATACATATATTTAAGTATATACTATAAAATTAGTATATACTATATACTACATACTATAAAATTTAAGTATATACTATAAAATAAAAAAGGCTCAGCATTTTGCGTACATTCTGGAAGCCACAATTTTCATCTGAAACCAAACGAGGTTGGAATTTACTTTTATTACATGTCTCTCTTCTATATGAACCTAAATGCTATCAAAAAAATAGAAAATTGAATTTTTTACAGGGGCCAAAACAAAAACGCATGATTTTTTGCCATTTTTCACAACATTATTTGCAAAAAAAAAATTATTTTAAATATAGATAATATTCCGATTTTAGGTTCATATAGAGCGCAATACTATGAAGGAAGTAACTGCCAATTTTCAAAACGATTGGTTGAAAACTTTTCAAACTAGCGTGTACGGAAGTTAAAAAAAAGTCGTTTTCAGAAAAACGCGTTTGAAAAAATAGTACCAAGAAAAACAAGCAATATGGGGACGCTAATATTTTATAGTATATACTTAAATATATGTATAAAAATTGTATAGTATATACTCAAATATATGTATAAAATATTCTCAAAGTTTCAATAAATTATATTCTTTTTTTATACTATTAAAAAATTCATGAAAATCATTGAGAAAACGCTGTCCTAACCCTATTTCCCCCCTTAATGGCTTATAACAATAGAACGAGTCGGAATTTTCATTTAAAATTTTGGGAACATATTTTTCAATAGTTTTACTAACAATTTATGAAATAAAAAAAAAAAATCGATTTTTTTAACCGTCTAACCCTATTTCCCCCCTTAATGGACAATTATTGGACATTAAGCGACGGAACACAAACCGAAATCACATCACTACACACACACACGAAAAAATGTCGATGAGGATATTTTTCTGTAAATGTGTGTTTTCCACATTTTTAAGGTATTCACATTGAAAATTTGGGAGAAAAATGTTTTCACGTAAAAAAAAGTCTTCTCTATACGGTAACAAAATCACCGGACTGTCTGCAAAAGTCATGGATTATTATTGATATTACAATGAGGCTAGGGTTATTATCATTGAGGCTGTGCTTGGTGATAATCACTTCTTTTCTCTTTATTTTCTTCAATTCATTCGGATATTATTATTATTATTATCCAGTGGCAAAATTCGAAGCGTACAAAAATTCGTTAAGACGACGTGTAACTGCGATCAATCAACGAATGATATTGCGCGATTAAGAGAATTTCGTTATATATTCGGTGAAAGCGTCGAGAAGAATTATCATTTTAGTTGTCTCGCTATAGCCAATTTACGTGCACTCTAGTCCGTACAAATGTATAATTACGGAGCGAACAGTGTAAACAGACCGTGGGCGATTGCGGCTTGGTCGTCAACCCGCGAGGAATCGTCGAAAAATTACGAAACGGTGAAACAGAAAAAAAAAAAAAAGAAAAAAAGGAAACAATGCTGATTAATTTGGAATTTATTGCAGATAGAAAAATCACGATTTACGTCTTGCGATATTCTCGTCTTTTATACTCGTGCGATTTTTTAATTCGACATTTTTATTGATCATCGCGGTGTTTAAAAATAATTTTGTAATATAGAAAAATTGTAATTTTTCATTTTAATTTTTTTTTCTCGAACAATTATCTCTACGTTTTTTTTTTCCAAACCGTATATCTCCAAAATACGACGTACGATTATAGCCGTAAATAATTTGTCATTAAAAAAAAAATTCATATATTTTTTTCAATCAATTAAAAGAAATATTTTAAAAATTTCACACAAAATACGAATAAATTGTTCGTCCAACTTCTAAATCAATTATATTCTCACTCTTTACTTTCTATGTAATATGTCAGAAAAAAACACCTCGTTTCGTAACCGAACTGTCAAAACCCTCGGGATACAGGGCGCTGCACGAAAGTCTTCGCGTGCAAAATGAATTTTATTCCCTTCCGGGCAATATTTATCAAATTATCACAAATTTCCCACGGAAACACGATCATTGACTATTATTGAGCGACGCAAAAAAAAATAGACTGGTAGGATTATTGAGCGGAAAGAGGGGAGAGATCTTTCGCGGCGAGGCAAGGTCGTCGTGAGAACCGAACGTTTGGAAATGATCGGTTAGGAGGGGAAATAAGGTTAGACGGTTCAAAAATCGATTTTTTTTAAATTTCATAAATTGTTAGTAAAACTATTGAAAAATATGTTCCCAAAATTTTAAATGAAAATTCCGACTCGTTCTATTGTTATAAGCCATTAAGGTAGAGGTCTGGTAACTTAAGCCGATTTTCATGTCGTTTTTGGAGGGCGTTTTTTTGTAGGAAAATAAAAATGGATCGTTTTGGATATTTAGGATGTTTTTATTTACATATTAAAGACACAAAAAAAATTTGTTTGAAAAAATTTAATAGTTTATTATTATTATTATTATTGATCGAAGTTGGAACCTCGAAAAAAAAGCGCGTGGGTGGCCCCGGTGATTTTGGCTCTTGATGTTATCTGAAATCAAAAATTCTTGATAATTCTTAATCTATAGACATGTCATTCTGGTCGGAACTACTGAAGTTAAATTTCATGGATAAATAACAAAATGGCGGACTTTGGATAAAAGGACTTCTTTTTCCAAAGTCCGCCATTTTGTTATTTATTCATGAAATTTAACTTCAGTAGTTCCGACCAGAATCACATGGGTATAGATTAAGAATTATCAAGAATTTTTGATTTTAGATAACATCAAGAGCCAAAATCACCGGGGCCACCAACGCGCTTTTTCTTCGAGGTGCCAACTTCGATCAATAATAATAATAATAATAAATTATTAAATAAAAAATAAAAAATTTTTGTATCTTTAATATGTAAATAAAAACATCCTAAATATCCAAAACGATTCATTTTTATTTTCCTACAAAAAAACGCCCTCCAAAAAAGACATGAAAATCGGTTTAAGTTAGGACAGCGTTTTCTCAATGATTTTCATGAATTTTTTTATAGTATAAAAAATTAATATAATTTATTGAAACTTTAAGAACATTTTATACATATATTTAAGTATATGCTATAAAATTTTTATACATATATTTAAGTATATACTATAAAATATTAGCGACCCAATATTGCTTGTTTTTCTTCGTACTATTTTTTCAAACGCGTTTTTATGAAAACGACTTTTTATCAACTTGCGTACACGCTAGTTTGAAAAGTTTTCAACCAATCGTTTTGAAAGTTGGCAGTCACTTTTTTCATAGTATTGCGCTCTATATGAACCTAAAATCGGAATATTATCAGTATTTGAAATAATTTTTTTTTGCAAATAAAGTTGTAAAAAATGGCAAACAATCATGCATTTTTGTTTTGACCCCTGCAAAAAATTCAATTTTCTATTTTTTTGATAGCATTTAGGTTCATATAGAAGACAGACATATAATAAAAGTAAATTCTAACCTCGTTTGATTTGAGGTGAAAATTGCGACTTCCAGAATGTACGCAAAATGCTGAGTCTGATTGTGACCTGCAATATGGGGTCGCTAATATTTTATAGTATATACTTAAATATATGTATGGAAATGTTATAGTATATACTTAAATATATGGATAAAGTATTCTCAAAGTTTCAATAAATTATATTCATTTTTTATACTATAAAAAAATTCATGAAAATCATTGAGAAAACGCTGTCCCAACCCTATTTGCCCGCTTAAGGAGCATCCAATTGGGTCCTCTCTTAGATCGTCGATGACTAGGTTACCAGAGTTGAATGGTGAGGCAACGCGAACGCCGCATAGTCCTCATCTCGTTCTCACACTCACAGTAGCGAGAAAGGCTCGCGCGTGTTGCTCCATATCGGATTTCGATATATTATATATATATATTCACTCGGGCGTTTTATTATTATTTAAAACGTCGAGCCTCGTGGAGCACGAACTTATCCGGGCGCACTATAGAGTGGCGATTTGTATTTTTGCCGGTCGTGAACAAACTTCGCGGCGCCCTCTGCCGAACATTCGCCACCAAAACGATCAGCGAGCACTCTCTTTATTCGAGTTGTCTTGGTCGCGTTTGTCGCGCACGTTTTATTCGACAAAACTCGGTGGGCTACCGATAGTATCGCGATCGCCCGTAAACAGCGAGTACAACGTTAAAAGTGTGGGAAAAAAAGTGAACGCTCTAACGAGTTCTTTAAATGTGTAAAGTTGAAAAATCATAACGAAGTGTCCTTCGGTTAGGACATTTTATTGAAAGAAAAAGAATTTCTTGGAAAAAATGACTGTAGGTATTTTGTTTCTCCGGTTCGCCGCTACGATTACATTTTTTTTATTGACACTACATTTCGGACACGCTGAATCTCCGTACGCCAGTGCAACGAGTGAAAAAACAACGGGACGTGCAGTTGTTACGCGAACGAAAAATGTCACACCGATCCACAAAGCTTTGTTAACTCAGAGAGGATACATTCAGGCGAGTTTGCGTGAAATTCTTCCTATTTTTTGTGATTTTTGTTCGTTAAAAATAAAAATAAATAATGTAGAATGCTTTTATTGATTTTATTTGAATTTTCAATACCGAATATTCTTTCATAGTACCGAATTGATGTATTAAGTAGTATCCTAACCTATTTTTATGGAAAATACCCCTTCTATAGTTGTAAACTTAAACAAACATTCGTGCGACATTCAATACAAATGTTCCTTTAAGGTCTGGTAACTTAAGTCGATTTTCATGTCTTTTTTGGAGGACGTTTTTTTGTAGGAAAATAAAAACGAATCGTTTTGGATATTTAGGATGTTTTTATTTACATATTGAAGATACGAAAAAAAAATTGTTTGAAAAAATTTAATAGTTTATTATTATTATTTATTATTGATCGAAGTTAGCACCTCGAAGTTGGCAGCCCGGGTCCTAACTTTTTTTCTACCGACCCGATTGCTTTGAAATTTTAACAGGCTACTCTACACACTTATAGTTCTCGTCGGAACTACCGAGAAATTTTTTCACCCCTAACTTTTTATTTTACAACCCCTTCTTTGTTAAAATAAAAGGACTTTAGCAAAGAAGGGGTTGTAAAATAAAAAGTTAGGGGTGAAAAAATTTCTCCTAAAATCCTATCACGCGCATCCACGAACACACACACACGGCCATTTTTTCTAGATTTGATTTTCCGATGTTTGGCACATTTTAAACACATTGACATCAAAAACTGTAACGTATTTTTTCACGAAAACAAAGCTTCCTGCATGAGGAAGCAAAATTATAAAAAAAACTCGATGAAAGTACGATTTGAGGTATTGAGAGACCAACTTCACGACGGCAAATGAATTTAAAAACAGTTGTATTGTGACTCTCATTACCCCAACCGAGATATCATATACAATATATATGTTACATCTGTTAAAAATTGCGTTAATCGTTGTTGATCAAACATCAGTAAATTGCAACAAAAATTATCCTTACAAGTGTAAATATACAAGGGAATAAAAAAAATACCGTTTTATTCGTTTTCTCTTTCGCGAGTTTCACAATTTCACTTTTTCACGTTTGATTTTTACTAACCGATCATTTATATAACCGTGATGATGAATAGGAAATCTTTCTTTAACTAAAAAAAACTGCTCCTTCATACATTGATTTATGAACAATGTACTTTTAGTTTCTACGATGGGAATTGCCGGTGCCGGAAATCGAGGAATTTACTTTCTGCGTCTGGGTCAAGTCCACAAACCTGACCTACCAGCATTCCATCTTCTCCTACTCGAGTAAGCACGTATACACACGCAAACACATTATAAATATATACATAAATATATTCTTCTCTTGTATCACATCCTATAAGCTTGAAGATGATAAAAATATAGTCATACGAAGTAGTTTCCTGTGTCTAGTGTACGTACCGAGTTCAAGAACTGCATACGATTGATGCATTATATATAAGTAGTATTCGAGACGCGTACCAAAGTGGAAAGTGGAGTCGACGTCGAAATCTGCTCGTGACAAGTTTTCCCCGGATGAGTGATTCTGGAGGCACGAATTTACGCTAGAATTCCTTCAAAAGTATATATGTATAAATATAGCGTTGTAGTTGATACAATAGTAACTATATATGTATGTAAAGTAGTGATGTAGTGGTAATAGACCGCAATGGGTCGGACCCGGTCGTGCGTAATACGGATTGAAGCGTCAACGCGTCGGGCGGCACGAAGTAGTAACGGCTCGTATGGGCTCAAACAGCGTGTACTACAAGATGACGAGCATATATGGTCCGGAAACTCCAGAAACTCATGACATTTCATTCCATGGAGTTGAAGTTGAGGCTGTTAGAAAGATGACGCTATCAAAGTTCACGGCCTCAAATACATTTCCACGTTGAACCTCGTTTTCGTGAAAAAAAAATATGTTTTCAAGTTTTAAGGTAGTAGTCTGGTAACTTAAGCCGATTTTCATGCCTTTTTTGGAGGGCGTTTTTTTGTAGGAAAATAAAAATGAATCGTTTTGGATATTTAGGATGTTTTTATTTACATATTAAAGGTGGACAAAAAAATTTTTTTATAAAATTTAATAGTTTATTACAATTATTATTATTGATCGAAGTTGGCACGTCGAAAAAAAAGCGCGTGGGTGGCCCCGGTGATTTTGGCTCTTGATGTTATCTGAAATCAAAAATTCTTGATAATTCATAATCTATAGACATGTCATTCTGGTCGGAACTACTGAAGTTAAATTTCATGGATAAATAATAAAATGGCGGACTTTGGAAAAAAAAGTCCTTCCATTTTGCCCGCTATTTTATTATTTGTCCATGAAATTTAACTTCAGTAGGTCCGACCGGAATGACATGTCTATAGATTAAGAATTATCAAGAATTTTTTATTTCAGATAACATCAAGGGCCAAAATCACCGGGGCCACCGACGCGCTTTTTTTTCGAGATGCCAACTTCGATCAATAATAATAACAATAATAAACTATTAAATTTTGTCGAAAAATTTTTTTTTTGTATCTTTAATATGTAAATAAAAACATCCTAAACATACAAAACGATTCATTTTTATTTTCCTACAAAAAAATGCCATGAAAATCGGTTTAAGTTACCAGACCAACCCCAGACCCTTCATGCCAATACGATCAAAATGTGTTGAAAATTTAATTGACAAAAAAAAGTCTGATGTGCGCACGCGCGCGCGCGCGCGCGCGTGTGTGTGTGTGTGTGTGTGACGGATTTCAAATATTGAAACGACCATATCACAAGATTGAATTCACCAATCCTGCTCAAATTTAACATACGAGTAAAGTAACCAATCGTCTTTAGTTACTGCGATTTCCATTGAAGTTTCTCAAGGGTTGCTGATCCTACAGGATTTTTTATTTTATAAAAAATCACTGTGCACTTTCGTACATTTTTAGCTATCGGGCCAAAACTTTCTACATAAATACGTAACAGGCCTTGACTGTTTGGCATTGAATGGAACGAGAATCAATAAAGGGGTTCCGTTTTTATGAAATTTTTCATTTTTATAATAATTTCCGTTTAACGATTTAATTCGTGTAAATTTCGAGTCATCAATGTGTCACTTTTTCGCACATATGAATTGACTCGTTACAGAATGTTTGATACCAAATTTGGTGAGAATCGACAAAATGATGGAAATTTTATAAAATTTTGAATTTTTCGATATAATTATTCCGACTTTCGTACTGAACGAAAAAAAACGTTATCGAACACACTAAAGAAGACAGAAAAAAGGTACATATTGAAACTTGCACATCGCTTCCTCCTCGCTTTTGAAGATTTATATAGCTTCCACTACGAGGAATCCAAAGTAAAGAAGGCCACCTGATCACAGAGGGATGATTTGTAAATCTTCGACAACGAGAAGACAGCGATGTGCATGTTTCAATTTCAACCGATTAAAATCGACAGAAAAAAATTGGTCGTTATACGCGATAAAATATTTATTCTATTTATTCAGTACGACGATATGCTTGACCTTTAACGATCAGAAAGAAAATATCCCTATAGTTCCGGTATATACGTTGATATAAATATTACGAATTATCCGTACGATACTGGGCAAAATATTAAAGGTGCAAAATTCGACCATACAGTTTTTTGTCTTACAAAAAAAGTGATCGAAAAACAATCAATCTAGCGATCCAAATTTGCCTCCCCTCATTATACAATGTGCTGAAAACTCCTTGAGTCTCCAGTAGTAACGGCCAACTCGTGACATCATATCGACGCTGCTTACGAAAACTAGCATGTTTCAGATTTCTTACGAAAACAAGCACGCTTGATATCTGCGCGAAAACTAGCATGTTTCGGCTTCTGCCACGAAAACTAGCACATTTCGATAATCGCCGCGAAAACTAGCATGTTTCGGCTTTTACCACGAAAACTAGCAGGTTTCGAATTTCACCGCGAAAATTAGCACGTTTCAGTATCACTGGAAGTGTTTCTCATTTTTTACTCCACGTTTTTTGAACATCCTTTTTTACTCCAAATTGACGAAATATTTATGCTTGTCATTTTATACTGTTTTATTTTTTGTTTGAATTTATTTCATACATATTTTACTGTTTGAATTTTGGTCTGCTAGGCTTTCCATAAGATGGCAAACAGCAAATGCCTCGTAATTTTGGAGTAAGAAAACCATGGTCAAGAAAATCGAAAACAATTGCAGTTTATGCAAAGTTAACAATGTCAGTTTTTTTACCTCTTGCTACTTCGTCCAAGACCTGACATTTCTCGAGATATCTCAATCGATTGTTTTGAAGATTTTGTCAAGTGTACTTTATACTTTAGTCGTTGATCACTTAGTCGTTGAGTCATGCTCGCGATGAAAGCCGAAACATGCTAGTTTTCGCGTCGAATATCGAAACGTGTTGATTTTCGTGGTGGAATTTGAAACGTGTTAGTTTTCATAAGAAATTTGAATCGTGCTACTTTTCGTAAATAGCGTCGATACAATGTCTATTAAAGGCAAACGTCCAGTATCGTCCAGTATGCCTTAAGAGAGTGGGATTATTAGTATGGAATAAAAATAGTGCCTACAATAAAAACAATTATAGCTACTGTCAGTTTTACAAAGACTTGGTTAATTTATTGAGCACCAATTAGGTAATAACTGAAACCCGGAGCGACGATCTCCGAAAAAACTATGAATATTATTCAAATTTTGAAAATATACGTATAAAGTTATCTTGCATGTCATAGAAAAATGTCGAGGATTATAGTTCGATTTGGATTAATAGACGTCCGTCCTTAAGGGAAGGCTGAAGGTCAATATAACCTCAAAAAATGTCTAACGCATTTTTCTCGAAGACGGCTTGTTCGAATGGACAAAGAAAATCGGGGTCGTCTGCGTTATTGATAAATGCAGACGGCCCCAGTATTTTATTCCATTTCATTAAACTGTCTTTGAGAAAAATGTGTAAGCAAGTTTTTCTCTATCTCTCTTGCACTCACAGGCGCGGGACGATTGGGGGAAGGGCTTAGCCCTCCTCTTAAGAGCACGTGTGAGACGATGAGAAACCCCAACAGCGTCGGTATAGACCGTCATTGAATATTGGGTATTATTAAATGCACATGTACAAAATATGGAAATTAACCGTACCAGAAACGATGTGCTATGGATTTTGGTATTGTACCCTCTAATTTGCCAGGTAGACCCGGTGGGAGGGTCTCAAAAACTCACGAAAATGATCTATAAACTTCGGGTCTACAAGTAGCGCCGGTGGAATAGAAATGAACTAAACTAAATCACTTTTCCCCGATAACTGTGTATCTTTCGCCAAATGTCATTCTGTTCATTTTGTAGGTACAGCAATAAAAAATATACTCGTTAGTTAGATCTTTTATCCTTCTATATCGTAAGGGTAAAATTTTTCGGAATTACGCTAGCAAATAATAATTATAACAATTTTTGATTTCGACGTCTCTGTTTTTAGCTGAAAATATACATTTCTATTTTGAATCGCAATATTTTCTGATTCTTACGATATAGATAGCGGACTTCAGAATTACTTGACGAAATTTCAAATCATTCGGTCTGATCGTTTAGGAATGGCGTTTGGCCGAAAATGTTGATGCATCCTGTCTGCACCCTTCTTAAAATATATAAACTGCTACCGACACTGTTACTAATTACTAATTAACGATGGTTAGAGATTAATATAATGTTGTAATTTCTAAAAAAAATTAAAGATTTATAAATCGGGCAATGGAAGTGATATTACATTTACGAAATTTCCATTACCGTTTCATAACATTTAACGGCAAGTGCTGGTATTATGATTTATTTTTTCGTTCGCTAATTGAACGTTCCAGCGCACAATATAAAATTTTCATTATTATCGTTAATTAGCTCGCTCGAAGATGATCATAATTTAGCCTGAAGGCTTGCTCGCTCGCGCTACGTTTATATGTGGAACTAGCAGGTTCTGCAACGCTCGGGGGCTCGTCTGCATTTTAATTATCCGTCATGCCTGTTATAGCTATTCACAAGCTCCGTTCCTCCTTTTCCATCGTGTATCCTCATTATATATCTCAAACTACGTGGTTCGTGTCTCGAGACGATAATTTTAGATTTAAGCAAATTTATATAGGGTAGAAATTAATCATTTTTAAGGTAGTAGTCTGGTAACTTAAGCCGATTTTCATGTATTTTTTGGAGGGCATTTTTTTCTAGGAAAATAAAAATGAATCGTTTTGGATATTTAGGATGTTTTTATTTACATATTAAAGATACAAAAAAAAATTTGTTTGAAAAAATTTAATAGTTTATTATTATTATTATTATTGATCGAAGTTGGTACCTCGAAAAAAAAGCGCGTGGGTGGCCCCGGTGATTTTGGCTCTTGATGTTATCTGAAATAAAAAATTCTTGATAATTCTTAATCTATAGACATGTCATTCTGGTCGGAACTACTGAAGTTAAATTTCATGGATAAATAACAAAATGGCGGACTTTGAAAAAAAAAGTCCTTTCATTTTGCCCGCCATTTTGTTATTTATCCATGAAATTTAACTTCAGTAGTTCTGACCAGAATGACATGTCTATAGATTATGAATTATCAAGAATTTTTGATTTCAGATAACATGAAGCGCCAAAATCACCGGGGCCACCCACGCGCTTTTTTTTCGAGATGCCAACTTCGATCAATAATTATAATAATCATAAACTATTACATTTTTTCAAACAAATTATTTTGTATCTTTAATATGTAAATATAAACATCCTAAATATCCAAAACGATTCATTTTTATTTTCCTATAAAAAAACGCCCACCAAAAAAGACATGAAAATCGACTTAAGTAACCAGACTACTACCTTAAGTTATAACGGTCCGTCATAAGTCACTCCACTTTCGTCAATCGGTTGATGGATGTAGTGACATAAATTGCAAACAAAAAAATGTACCAATGTACGGTTAGATACCTGGTGAAATGTTACATAACGAAACGTTAAAGTTGCGAATATTTTATTTAACTAACCAAAATGAATTGAGTGTTCACCGTCGGTAAAAAAATGTTTTAGTATGATGCACGTCCAAAAATACAGTATAGAAATAACATTTCCTAATTATTTATTATAAATTTAGTTGTTTATACGACTCACACTTTCAATGACGTGAGGTTGTTAAAAATAAGAAATAAAAATTTCGGAATATAAGCGGTAGCATGTAAAGCCACACTTGATCGTACATTTCAGCATCCGCGTGGATAAAAATTCGTTTTACATAAATAAAAAAGCCAAATAAATTGATTTATAATATCTAGGAATTTCAATAGAAAAAGTAGAAAATGACTTGGCTAACATACATTATTAAATATCACAAACATTAAAAATCAATGTAAAACAGGACTAGGAATCTCAGAAGCAAAAAAAAACTCCTTCGCGATATAAATGGAATTAGCTGTGGCAGTTATAACGAAAAAAAACAGCGTAAACATTTCACAGTGACGTCATGAGACGAGGTCAAGTAGATTGCAAGGTAAAAAAAAAACTTAAATCGTCCAACTCTCCATGTAGTTCCACTTGCGTAACCGGGCCTCATTCGATTTGATCTATAAGGACAATTGCGAGTTTATATACGGTCACTCCGCATAATTAAACTACAACTGCTTCTCATTCGTTACGTTTGTCCGAATGAAAAATAAAATTGCTCAATTCTGTTATTTTTTTCGTTTGTTTGTCTACATTTAGAGGATGAAAAGGACAGGCTTGTGAGAGCTTGGATATCCTCGCAGGGACGGAGCGTTCATCTTGAGATCGATAACGTGGAAATTTTTTCACATCCCACGTACATAAAGGAACATCGTTGGTATCACATATGCGAGAGCTGGAATAACGAGGACGGACGTTACGGTCTTTGGATCAATGGACAGAAAAAAACCGATGGATATGCAACGAAGGTACATTAAATAAACAATTTTTCAGTTTCTTTTGCCTCTAAAAATATGCAATTATCAATTTATTCACTTCTCAATAATTATTCAATGAAGTATTTCACTGACAATGAACTTTTCCTAAATGACGGGTGTTTAAGGTAGTAGTCTGGTAACTTAAGCCGACTTTCATGTCTTTTTTGGAGGACGTTTTTTTGTAGGAAAATAAAAATGAATCGTTTTGGATATTTAGGATGTTTTTATTTACATATTAAAGATACAAAAAAAAAATTTTTTGAATAAATTTAATAGTTTATTATTATTATTATTATTATTATTATTATTATTGATCGAAGTTGGCACCTCGAAAAAAAAGCGCGTGGGTGGCCCCGGTGATTTTGGCTCTTGATGTTATCTGAAATAAAAAATTCTTGATAATTCTTAATCTATAGACATGTCATTCTGGTCGGAACTACTGAAGTTAAACAAAATGGCGGACTTTGGAAAAAAAAGTTTTTTTTTCCAAAGTCCGCCATTTTGTTATTTATCCATGAAATTTAACTTCAGTAGTTCCGACCAGAATGACATGTCTTTAAATTAAGAATTATCAAGAATTTTTTATTTCAGATAACATCAGGAGCCAGAATCACCGGGGCCACCCACGCGCTTTTTTTTCGAGGTGCCAACTTCGGCCAATAATAATAATAATAATAAACTATTACATTTTTTCAAAAAATTTTTTTTTTGTATCTTTAATATGTAAATAAAAACATCCTAAATTTCCAAAACGATTCATGTTTATTTTTCTACAAAAAAACGCCCTCCAAAAAAGACATGAAAATCGGCTTAAGTTACCAGACTACTACCTCAAGAATGTTTGAATTTTTTTTTTCACACTCAATTCATTGAAAACGAATAGTACGTAATTTTGGATAATGATTGAAAAGAAATGTTCGCGACAATTAGAAAAATAAACAAATCTTTTCATTATTCAATTATAATTAATGATTATGTGATAGGGGTTGGAATATACTTTTATCGATTAGTACGTAAAAAAAAATTATTTTTAGTGTAATTATTGAAAATAAAAGATTATTTTTACTTATTTAAAAATCTATTTCGATCAGTCGTTCTTTTGGATTCTATCCGTCTCTGCTTTACAAATAAACAAACAGTATAAGCAACCCGGCAGTTTTCTACATTATCGCAAACAGCACTAAGTTGCAACAGCGAACTAGTGAAAGAACTAAGATGCAGGTGGCTGCTTGTACCTCATATGTCCACGCGTCTACGTACTCCTCGACTAAGCCTGTAAATACCTACCGTTTCCACTGCTCGCAAAGAAATTTATCGAACCTAACTTACCAAGACTACCCGTGGTCCAGAATTATTTTCAACGAAAAGCTCATTCAAAATGATGTCATAATAACAAAAAAAAAACGAAAATAAAAAAATTAAGCCGACGAGTCATTAATTTTTTCAAGGTATTTCGAAAAATAATTTCTCATAATTATTTCGTTAAAAACACATTGAGAATCGATTTTGCTCTCACATAGAGGACGCTTATCGTGAAAAAAATGTGTTCTTGTTTTTAATGCCAATATGTTCGGGTTGTGCTAAAATGTCGGAATATTTCGAAAAAAATGTCCGAATGTGTGTGTGTGTGTGTGTGTATGCATTCGAAAGACTCAAAAAATTCAACTTGTTATATCTCGAGAACGACTTGGCCGATTTATTGCAAACATTGCACGGATTCGGGTCATTGAAACTTCGTTATTTGCTGCAATTTTCGTTGTAATTACTTGAGCATTAAAGATATTACGCCACTTTTAAATTCTTGAAAAATGTGTGTGATCGCTCGAGCTTTTGTAAATTCTCAGCTATCGAGTAAAAACGTTCTTCATAAAAGGATTAAGGGACAAATATGTTTGGTATTGAATTTGGTAAGAATCGCTTGCAGACCGACAGTACAGAGTTAATAAAATTTTGATTTTTTTGAATTTTCATAATTGATGCAAAATTGTATGTTTGTTTAACTTTCTTAAATTTTCCATCGTAGAGACGGTGGTGGCCATAAGAATAAGTTAGGGGATAACCGTGCTGGGTATTAGAGTTTAAAAAAAAATTGGTAAACAGCTCCAGGATTCTATAATATTTTGAATCTTTGAAATTTTCTATATTTCCCAAAATTATCGAGCCTGCACGAATTTTAGTAAATTCTTCAGAATAATAATGAAGAATCATAAAACTTTCTAACCCATGATACATTGGAGTTGTTCAGATCGAATTCGGTAAATAAAAACGATTCAAATTAAAAACTTGCACATTGCTTCCTCATTATTTTATCTCGTTCACAAAGCTTCCGCTATGAGGAAGCCAAAATTGAAGAGCTTAACTTGGTCATGGAGGAGGATTTGAGAGCAAAGTAAAATATGAGGAAGCAATGTGGAAGTTTCGTAATTTGTACGTTTTTTCATTCGAACGTTGCATAAATAAATATACAGTGTAAAAAAATTGAATAATAAGTAGGATAACTTCAGCAGTGAATGGACAGCCTCCAGTAAACGGAAACATTCACGTAAATCATATCTATTTACTTTATATCATTAAAAAAAATGATATTTTATTCGAACGTTTTGTTGACACAGATGGCGAGACATATTATACCGAGCAAGGGAGACATAGTGCTGGGCCAAGAGTACACGGATTTTGACAAGGGTCTGGAGGAAGGTGTCGAGGGAGCTGTTTTAGGATTTAATCTCATTCTATCATCGGCCTTCGAAACAACGAGGCCATTCTTCGAAAGGAACAAACTCGATGACGTTAGTTCTCTCGGTGAAAGACCAGAGCACAACCACGAAGTGAGATTATCGGATTCGATCGATGATTCACAAACTTACCCACTGGTAATTTCCGAACATCCGGTATTCGCCACAGTACCATTGTCCGCTCACGAAAACTCCGAGGTCAGTTCGGTCACTCGTCGTCGTTTCACGAAATACTCTCCGAGATTTCTCAGAGCACGAAGTCTCGCGGCCAACGGCGAATCTCGAACAAAACGTAAATCTCACTTTCTCGTCGAATGGACAACTGGAAATTCGGCCGTGACGGGCTTTGGGAAAAAGCCATTGGGTCAGCAACTCGTGGAAATGAGCTTCGAGCATTGCGAGCAGGGACGCGGAAGTCCACACATCGGTGGCGAACTGATGCTCATCTCTTGGACGAGAACACCGGTTAAAGTTTTCGGTGGAGCGATCATCAAAAATGCGAAGAGCGATTGTGGGAGATTTTAGGAAGAAATCTCCTTTTTGAAACGTTTTTCAAATGATTCGAATCTCGTGGTAGCAGCGTTTTACGAGCCTCACTAATGTCACGAAAAAATCTACGTTCTGATTCCTCACAATTTTAACGACAAACTGCGATCGAATGTGTTGCCTCCATAACTTTATTGCTCTCCTTTGAAACACGCGTCTCGATCATAGGGAAAGTTAAATTATCATCGATGATAAATAACTTTGATATTCACTACGTTATGCCATGATAATTTAGGGTGTGCTCAAGTTCGTTGCGAAATATCGTGTCGGAGAAAAAAAATGAAACAAAAATAAAAATATTAATTAACTGATGACTTCATTAACGAGATACGACGATGAAAAGCTTTTAAAAGAGCCATATTTACGTATTAAGTATGATACTGCCGGAAGGCCTAACGGACTTTAGTTTTGTATGTATTTTAGGAATTTGAAAAAAAAAATCAAATATTAGTTACCTCGGGAACGCTCGATTTACATGATATTGAAAGTTCACTTTTAAATATCTGATTGAACGTAATTCAGTAAGTTTTTCAACAACAAAAATCATTTTATAATTTCTTCAAATGTTTTTTAACTTGCATAATTTACCGAATTTTTTATTTTAATTTTTACATACGTAAAATTAAATTCGTCATTAAATAAATTTAAAGGTGAATTTATGTACACGATTTATGTACATACACAAATTATTATAAGTGTAACTTTATATAGTGTAATTTTGTAGTAAAAATAAATATTTTGTATTTGCGTAAACGATTCGTACGATATATTTATGTAAACGGTGGGTATTTTTTTATGAAACGAATGATGATTTGGAAATGAATGACGTTCTATGGAGATACGAGGTCTGTTCAAAAAGTATCACGAATTTTGAATTTCCGCGGGCTACGTACATTCGATTTTCGATTTTTTTTGTGGCGTTAGGTTGGTACTCATGTCCCTCACTTATGCTGAAAAAACTGGCCATTTTGGATGTTTAGTTAATTGTTAACAGCTGTTTTGGTTAGACGTGTTTTGGCTTGTCTTCGATTTTTGCCTATTCCAAAAAAGCAGCTTCCATTGCGATGATTCAGCTTTGGTTTCCACGACATAACCATAAACCCATGATTCGTCATCAGTTATGACCTTCTGGAGCAAATTTGGGTCGTCGCGGACCGAGTCCAACAGCTCCTTAGTAATGTTAACGCATAAAAATCGAATAGCACGAGCCAATCGATATGTTTAGTTCCTCAGCAACTTCTCTAACGGTGATTCGACGATTGGCCAATATTATTTTCTTCACTTCATCAATGTTTTCGTCTGTTGTTGATGTGCTCGGGCGTCCGGAACGCATTTCGTTGTTCGCATCTTCTCGGCCCTCTGAGAACATTTTGTACCACCGATAAACGTTGCTTTGGTCCAAGGTAGCTTCACCATATGCCACAGTCAACATTCAAAATGCGTCCGCGCACTTAATTTTGTTTTTCACACAAAATTTGATACAGATTCTTTGATACATTTTTTGGAATAGGCAAAAATCGAAAACAAGCCAAAACACGTCTAACCAAAACAGCTGTCAACGATTAACTAAACATTCAAAATGGCCGATTTTTTCAGCATAAGTGAGGGACATGAGTACCAACCTAACGCCACAAAAAAAATCGAAAATCGAATATACGTAGCCCGCGGAAATTCAAAAGTCGCGACACTTTTTGAACAGACCTCGTACAATGCAAAAACCAATAATGACCGTTCATGCGAAATTTGCAAAATGGTATTCCAATGGAATTTTTTTTATTTCAATAAAGGCGGCAACATTCGTACAAGCACACGGTTGACACAAAATATCATAATAGCAACGTTTAACGAACACTTTTTATTATTCTCGCTGAAGCATTTTTTTTTTTTTTCATTACTTCCGTCGATTGCAATATAAATTCCACGCGGCCCTCCAACGACCCGTCGGCTGCGGTAATTGCACATTTTTCGCCGAACTATTGAGTCGTGAGAATTCACCCGAGAACGGAAACACCTTTTGGATAATCGATCTTATCGAGGTGATTAAGGATGTATATGTCAGTTAGGTCATTTTTTACATTTCGAACTGAAATTCTCAGATGCTTTAAAGGAATGTGCCTGGTTTTTTCGTTTAAGAATTTTAAAAGAGTTATTACCGACGTGGCTGCGGAAATAAACGAGCTCAGAGTTATTTGACGCAAAGGACATAGGGAGGCGAGCTGAAAATTCCATTCGCGTTGAAACAAAGTATACTTCCGGAGGGCTTTTTGAGAAAAAAAATTTCGATGACACGTAAAAAATTAACACGTGCCCACATATTTTTTGAGATATATTAAAACTCATTTAGAGTTAAATGAGTTTTGAAATCCATAAGTATATCCATATTATACCAGACGCGCTGTGCCAACGTTCGTGCATCTTATGGTTAAGTACGTTTCATTTTTACAAAAAATTACTCCAATATTGACCGTTACTACTTGCAGTCATCCTAAATATGTCTTTCTGTACTTAATACAATCGAATCGTTGCTTTACATATTAGAGTGATTATTACGAAAAACAAAATATTTTTAACTTTAGGTCGTTAGTAAAAGTGTGAGTTATTTCACCAAATAAATTTACGGTAGAAAATTGACAAATGTAATTGCTATGCTATATTTCTTGACTCGCGCAATACTGAGGCTCAAATTTGGGCGCGAACTTGAACACGAGCTTAAGCTTCAACTGAAGCGCAATATTAAACAAGAGAACAAGCTGCAACTTAAAAAATCCCGACTTTCAACCTACAGAATGTAACTAGATAGATATGTACATAGGTTAGAAATCAGGATTTTATAAGATTGCGCTTAACCTCGTGATTAATTGCGTCCTTAAGTTGAAGCTTAAGCTCATATTTAAACACGAGCTTAAGCTGCAACAACAAAATTCTGATTTTTAACCTAGAATGTAATTAGGTAGAGATAAACATTCTAGGTTAGATATCAGGATTTTGTGCGATTGGGTTTAGGCTCATGTTTAAGTAAGAGCTTAAGCTCGTGCTTAAGTTAAAGCTTAAGCTTGTGCTAAATTTGGAGCTTAAGTTTGTGCTTAAGTTAAAGCTTAACCTCGTGCTTAATCTCCAATTGAAGCACAAGCTTAAGCATGAGATTAAGGGGGGAAATAGGGTTAGACGGTTCAAAAAATTGATTTTTTCTTTTATTTCATAAATTGTTAGTAAAACTATTGAAAAATATGTTCCCAAAATTTTAAATGAAAATTCCGACTCGTTCTATTGTTATAAGCCATTAAGGGGGGAAATAGGGTTAGGACAGCGTTTTCTCAATGATTTTCATGAATTTTTTTATAGTATAAAAATGAATATAATTTATTGAAACTTTGAGAATATTTTATACATATAATTAAGTATATACTATAAAACTTTTGAAGAATTTCCTTGAAAAACACCGCAGATATTAGCGACCCCATATTGCAGGTCACAATCACACTCAGCATTTTGCTATTTTTTCAAACGCGTTTTTCTGAAAAAGGCTTTTTAACTTGCGTACACGCTAGTTTGAAAAGTTTTCAACCAATCGTTTTGAAAATTGGCAGTTACTTTCTTCATAGCATTGCGCTCTGCATGAACCTACAATCGGAATATTATCATTATTTAAAATAATTTTTTTTTGTAAATAAAGTTGTAAAAAATGGCAAAAAATCATGCTTTTTTGTTTTGACCCCTGTAAAAAATACAATTTTCTTTTTTTTTTATAGAATTTAGGATCATATACAAGAGAGACATATAATAAAAGTAAATTCCAACCTCGTTTGATTTCAGATGAAAATTGCGGCTTCCAGAATGTACGCAAAATGCTGAGTTTGATTGTGACCTGCAATATGGGGTCGCTAATATCTTCGGTGTTTTTCAAGGAAATTCTTCAAAAATTTTATAGTATATACTTAAATATATGTATAAAATATTCTCAAAGTTTCAATAAATTATATTCATTTTTTATACTATAAAAAAATGGATGAAAATCATTGAGAAAACGCTGTCCTAACCCTATTTCCCCCCTTAAACACTAACTTACAAAATCCTGATGTCTAACCTAGAATGTAACAAGGTAGCAATATACATTCTAGGTTAGAAATTAGGAATTTGTAAGTTGACGCTTAATTCGGAGCTTGAGCTCGTACTCGAGTTTGTACTCAAATTCGGATCTAATTTTACTCAGACTTTAAGACGTAGGCGCACATGTACTACGTGACACATGAGTGGGAGAGAGGTATATAGCTGTAAATTTTTATCGGTACTTTCTCCCAAACGGCGATAACGATGGGGACGAAGTGAGCTTAGCCACTTTTTGTCACCATACTGAACTGGCTAAACTTATTTCATCCCGATCGGTTGTGTCATTTCGGAGAAAGTACAATTCGCGTTGTCGAACTGGTCAGAGCGTGTGATACATTGCCATATAAATATTATAATCGTGACTTGAACGTTTAGTTGTGTAATGACTCACCCGTACTTATCATTCATCCTTAACGGTGAATATAATAGGAGAATGAAATGGGCCATGGGTATAAGTGATTATTTTACCGATAATGGCACTATTACGATAAAATTGGATTTTGGAACTGTTTACATTCGAGATGTTGAAAACAAAATTTTGCTTCAAGTAATGCATCGTGATGGATCAATTGATCAAGTTTTCTTAACATTATTTACAACTAACTAATCAAAAAAATTGTTTACTTATATTTAGAGCCTAAAAAAAATATTCAGGTATCTAAAATATTACTATCACCATATAGGTCTCAACGAGGCCAGGGTATTCTTCTCTAAAATGCTGTGACATTTACAGTTTTACAACTCTTTTTTGATGGTCTTCATAAAAATACCTTTCTTTTATATACCCACATTTTTATCAATGGGTCACGTTGATCACGAAAATTATTAACTTACGCAATGAGTTAGAGTACGTTGATGGGAAGACAAAAAAATGTTTATGAATCAGTAATAAAAAGCAATGTAGCGCAATCGAGCAAAAATGACACAGAATCATTAGGAAAAGATCAAACAATGAACGAGTTTTTCTATTCTTGTTGTCATAACGATTATTCGGTCCTTATTTCTTTTTGCGTAATGATTACAGCATTGATTTATTTACACAGTGTGGACAAAAAAATGACAGCTTCATGCTCCAACGATTCTCGTAGCAAAGTTTCTTTACACGCGGTAGAACTTAAGGTAGTAGTCTGGTAACTTAAGCTGATTTTCATGTCTTTTTTGGAGGGCGTTTTTTTGTAGGGAAATAAAAATGTATCGTTTTGGATATTTAGGATGTTTTTATTTACATATTAAATATACAAAAAAAAATTTACAACCCCTCCTTTGCTAAAATAAAAGGACTTTAGCAAAGAAGGGGTTGTAAAATAAAAAGATAGGGGTGAACAAATTACTCGGTAGTTCCGACGAGAACTATAAGTGGGTAGAGTAGCCTGTTAAAATTTGAAAGCAATCGGTTCGGTAGAAAAAAAGTTAGGACCCGGGCTGCCAACTTCGAGGTGACAACTTCGATCAATAATAATAATAATAATAAACTGTTAAATTTTTTCAAAAACATTTTTTTTTGTATCTTTAATATGTAAATAAAAACATCCTAAAAATCCAAAACGATTCTTTTATATTTTCCTACAAGAAAACGCCCTCCAAAAAAGACATGAAAATCGGCTTAAGTTACCAGACTACTACCTTAATGCTTCATTGCTGCGTTTAAGGATATTTTCGTAAATGTACATACGTATATAATCCATTACCCTTTATTTATTCGCACAATCGCGCCCTCTCGCACACGCTTTATTACACTCGGCCAATACGCTTATTAACGGGCTTTACATATAATGCTGCTCAAGGCTACCAAGAGGGAAATTTCATGGTTCAAGTCTAAGGCGAAGAGCGGTCGGAGCGAGGTAAACGTGTTTGTGGCAAATGTTTGAGAAGTTTAAAATCTTTACGTTTCGTTGAGAGTTTGCAAGCAATCGAGAATTATCATGAAAATTTCGAATAATTTTGAATAAAAATCTTTGCGAACTAAGATTAATAGAAATTTTGGAAAAATCCGAAAAATTAGTGTCTGATTCCGAATAATTGATAAATTTCCAAAAATTCAGTTACGTAAAATTTGAACGGTTCGTTTCATTTTCATCAAATTCAGTACCAACTATCTATGCTCTATTAGGGCGACTTTTTTTTTTTCGACTATTTTTTTTTTCAGTCCCCACCCGAAATTTTGTTGGATATGTCGAAAAAGAAATTTCCTGAAAGTTACAGCCCTTAATATTAATTCTAAATACTTTCCCAAAGCGTGAGAAGATTTTCCATCTAAAATACACGTAAATCGAATTTTTTTTTTCTTCAAATTTCTATAACTTAGCCGCATTTTATGCTATACTATTGTTCTTGGTTTCGATTTACTCAGAATAGCACAATCTAAAAAAGTGCCTTTTGCGGCGAAAGTGTAAATTGTACTGGTGAGTTTGTGCGGGTCACTGAAGTTGATTTTTACCCAAAATTCTCGTTTTTTTGCTATTATCTCCGAAACAATTAACTTTACGAAAAAAATGTAAATGAAAAATTTGTTGAACATTTAATTTCCTACAAAAAAGGTCCAATCGACCCAATTGCTCAGATTAATATTTCTTGAGATATTGAACTTTAACTTATGAGTAGTATAAAATTTCTAGGATTTATTCTCAAAAAAATAAAATAAAAATTTGCTTAGATTAATATTTCATGAGATACTGAACCTTAACTTATGAGTAGTATAACATTTTTACGGTTTATTCTCGAAAAAATGAATTAAAAATTTTATACTACTCATAAGTTAAAGTTCAATATCTCAAGAAATATTAATCTAAACAATTGGGTCGATAGGACCTTTCTTGTAGGAAATTAAATTTCCAACAAATTTTTCATTTACATTTTTTTCGTAAAGTTAATTATTTCGGAGATAAGAGCAAAAAAACGAGAATTTTGGGTAAAAATCACCTTCAGTGACCCGTACCAACTCAACAGTACAATTTACACTTTCGCCGCAAAGGGCACTTTTTTAGATTGTTTTATTCTCAGTAAATCGAAACCAAGAACAATATGATAGTATAAAATGCGGCAGAGTTATAGAAATTTGAAAAAAAAAAAATTCGATTTACGTGTATTTTAGATGGAAAATCTTCTCACGCTTTGGGAACGTACTTAGAATTAATATTAAGGGCTGTAACTTTCAGGGAATTTCTTTTTTGACCTATCCAACAAAATTTCGGGTGGGGACTGAAAAAAAAAAATAGTCGAAAAAAAAATCGCTCTAATGCTCTATATTTGTGTCCCAAATTTTAGCGATATTAAAAAAAATTCCGGACACTGGAACAATCCATGTACGTTTTTGCTGAAAAAAATTCCCATAAAACCTGAACCGATTTTTTATAGTTTCTCGTAATTAAGTCGTTATTATACATACGACAACCAATTACCAATTGCGGATCATTATTTAAGTAACATCTGGATTAATATCATTTTTCGACAAAGTTTAACACTGTGTGATTACGTGTGTCAAATTACGTAAAAAAAAAACTATGCAAAAAATAAAGTGACTTTCACTTGTCCCGATTCACCAAAGTAAATAATTTGGCACCGCAAAACTTGATATCTTTCCTCGCAGCACGTAAATCAGCTTCCGCTACATCGACCATTCACATTCATATAGCGGATATGTTTTTCGTTCCGCATATAGTATTTATCGCCTCGTACATTATTATCATGTTCTCGCGAAGGTGTCATTAATCATTTTGGAAGATCATCGATCGCTAACTGTCTGCTACACGAGTTCCATCATTTATTGTTCGCGATTTCATTTATTTATTCATTCCCTCGGTTATTTTACTACATAACCATCTGCGATAAGGTATAAGTTATAAGAGAAAGGGATCAATGACAATTAACATGATGTGAAAGATATTCATAACTTTCCAATAACTTTCAAAATACGAACCTTTCGTTGTCAATATTTTTCGGAACTTTTATACCACGCTTTAAAATGTTTCAAACAGCGCAACAATCACATTTAGAAAAAATGTCTGAACATATCTGTGTGATCACCATAAAAAGCCAAATAGTGGATTTAACACGAGAACGACTCGATCGATCTAGTTCTAATGCTGCACAGATCTTCACCCAATAACAAAATGACGGGCAAAATAAAAGGACTTTTTTTACCAAAGTTCACCATTTTGTTATTTATCCATGAAATTTAACTTCAGTAGTGACGACCAGAATGACATGTCTATAAATTAAGAATTATCAAGAATTTTTTATTTCAGATAACATCAAGAGCCAAAATCACCGGGGCCACCGACGCCCTTTTTTTTCAAGGTGCCAACTTCGATCAATAATAATAATAATAATAATAAACTATTGAATTAAAAAAATTTTTTTTTTTTTGTATCTTTAATATGTAAATAAAAACATCCTCAGTATCCAAAACGATTCATTTTTATTTTCCTACAAAAAAACGCCCTCCAAAAAAGACATGAAAATCGGCTTAAGTTACCAGACTACTACCTTAAACAAACGGGCCTTTTGTTCGTTGAAATTCGTTTGATTCTTACGTTATAGAAAGGGATGTTCAGAATAACTTGACCAAATTTCAAATCATTCGGTTCGCTAGTTTAGGAATGGCGTTTGGACGAAAATACAATGCCTTCTGTCGGTACAACGTAGTCGGTAAAACAGATCGTTCGCATGCTGTTAATGAAAATTTAACAATTACAATTCGACGTTCCATGGCAGGTATTCGTTTAATCTTAACAATCGCAAATAATCAATTTTCACTATTACATAATCAATTGTCGTGAAAACGACATTAGTGATGATAATTTTTTGTTCACTAATGAAAATGTAATAGAACTAACATTTTATCTAATTTATCGTGGCATTTTGAAACATTTATCCAACTCTTAGGGTCACACTTTTCGTCTAGTCATTCACGCGACCACGCTATTCCCGTATTTATCAGCTATCACATTCTGTAAAAAGGTCTCTTACTACGTGCAGTCATACGTTAGACGTATAAATATGCAATGTCTACAACAGGTGACGAATTGAAATTTCGTGCAATCACAACACGCAATCGTGATCTCCGGATTACCTACATTATGTCGTAATAGGGAAATATATATGTATATTTAAAGAGCTTGGATTTCACCGAGGCGAATGGAATTGAGTGAGTCGAGGGAGAGATAGGGCAGCACGCGCGACAGAGAGACAGCCGGTCTTTCGATCTCACGCGAGAGTAAGCGTTCTCTCGGTTCCCAGTTACTACTTTCACCAAAAATCACTTCATGGGAGTTTTACGGTTGCATACATATGTACAGATGAAAAAAGGCAACCGGAGCAACGAGAACTCATAGATTACGGCATATACATATATATGGTAAAAGGTAAAGTTGTTTTCCATACACTCAATTATCGACCATTCGTGTGCCAGTGGTTGATCAACGGTAGAGAAAAAATAGGTTTTCGAAGGTCTTGATGGCGGTTTGTATATTTTTCGAGAAAAGGCCTAATTGGCTTGTCATCGGCGGGAAAAAATACATCGACGTTCCTGATTGTGTGAAAAATTGATAAACTTATATATCTGTTCCATTTGAAAAAAAAAAAAAAAGTTGGTTCACACTTAAATCACTGTAACGTTTATTCACGAGGAAACTGTGACTCCACTTTGTGCTCATTTTGTTCGAAAAAGTTGAAACTTTATATCCATACTTGGTTCATTGCTGTACACTATTTTTTGAATCTTTCACAATTTTTTAAAGCTGTATCGATGATTTTCGCACGTTTTTCGTATAACTCTTCAATTTTTTTTCCGCCCCTGTACTCAAATTGCTCTGATCGCCACAAAAAAAGGATTATCGTAATTAACCAAACGATATTACCTTCAACTATGCCGAGAAATTTCTTCTTCAATTACTTTTCGAGTCGCGATTCGATAAAAAATTTCCCGCTGATCAGGAACCACATGAAATATCCGTAGAAAAATGAAACTTTGGATGTCAAAATGCAAAATAGTGTTCATAAATTGATTTTTTTTGCTGCCTTACAGAGGCAATTTTATGTTCGTAAAAAAAATGTCAAGTTCTTAATGGCAATCCATTCAGTGTGTGTCAAAATGTCGGAAAATTATATTTAAAAAAAATGTCCGCATATGTATGTGTGGGTGTATGCGACAGACTTCCAAAATACAAACGGCCATATCTCGAGGATGACTTTAGCAATTGCGATCAAATTTTGCACACATGCAGAGTAACCGTTTTTCAGAATGTTTAATACATTATTTGTTGAAAATCGAAAAAACGTCAAGACTTTAGGAAAATTTCAAATTTTTCGAAAAAAATATCACGCCTTTCAAACTGAAGCAAAATATATTGACGAAGACAAACAAGGAGGAAGAGCGATGTGCAAGATTCAATTTGCACCTTTTTTGCAAATCCAAAAGAACGTTATTTCTTGCCGCATATCGCATACGAAGTCTGTTCAAAAAGTATCACGAATGTTCAATTTCCGCGGTATATTCGATTTTCGATTTTTTTGTGGCGTTAAGTTAGTACTCATGTCCCTCACTTATGCTAAAAAAATCGGCCATTTTGGAATGTTTAGTTAATTGTTGGCAGCTGTTTTGGTTCGACGTGTTTTGGCTTGTCTTCGATTTTTGCCTATTCCAAAAAAGCAGCTTCCATTGCGATGCTTGAGCTCTGGTTTCCACGTCATAACCATAAACCCATGATTCGTCACCAGTTATGACCCTCTGGAGCAAATTTGGGTCGTCGCGGACCGAGTCCAACAGCTCCTTAGCAATGTTAACGCGACACTGTTTTTGTTTGAAATTGAGCAATTTTGGCACGAATTTCGCGACGACCCGTCTCATGCCCCAATCATTGGGAAAAATCGAATAGCACGAGCCAATCGATATGTTTAGTTCCTCAGCAACTTCTCTAACGGTGATTCGACAATTGGGCAATATTATTTTCTTCACTTCGTCAATGTTTTCGTCTGTTGTCGATGTGCTCGGGCGTTCGGAACGCATTTCGTTGTTCGCATCTTCTCGGCCCTCTGAGAACATTTTGTACCACAGATAAACGTTGCTTTGGTCCAAGGTAGCTTCACCATATTCATTTTGTTTTTCACACAAAATTTCATTCAGATTCTTTGATCAATTTTTTGGAATAGGCAAAAATCGAAGACAAGCCAAAACCTGTCTGACCAAAACAGCTGTCAACAATTAACTAAACATTCAAAATGGCCGATTTTTTCAGCATAAGTTAGGGACATGAGTACCAACCTAACGCCATAAAAAAATCGAAAATCGAATGTACGTAGACCGCGGAAATTCAAAATTCGCGATACTTTTTTAACAGACCTCGTATACAATATCTCTCTATATTATATAAATATTTCGCCGCCGCCGTGTACAAGAGTTCAGGACCGAAGATGACCGAAGATGACCGAAGATGACCGAAGATGACCGAACCTCCAACGCGGGGGGGGGGGGGGGGGTACGCCGAATGGAATGGCCCGGGGGGGGGGGGGGTTACGCGGAATGGAATAGCCCGGGGGGGGGGATGGAATAGTGAAAAATGTTTTTATTTTGTTGGTTTAATTTTTACGCAACTTTTAAACATTTATGCTGTCGTACTTTTTTCACTCGTTATTCGTACATTTTTAAATACATAATTGAGGTATACGTCAACATGAGTTGAGTGTCGTTGAAGTGAAATTTCGGAGCCTAATATATAAAATCGTCCAACAGTCTCAAGGAAAATCTTCTGCTTTTTTTTTCTCTTTAAATAATTAAGAATAATTTGAAGGAATAACTACTTTTAATCAATATCAATATTTTCCTAGAATGGGAATTCGTTTTTATTTTGTTTAGCCATTTCGCCTGCTTTTTCAGTGGCCATACTTCAATCTCTATCTGTTCAAAGCGGTTGACAAAAAAAAAATCAATTATCCCGTAATTTAACCTACAACCCAAATGATTTCTCGTAATTACGGATCTACACCACTGTAATCATGAAACATCGACCGCAATATGTGGTACGTATATTACACAGGCACACCCGTGGGCAAACCTCAAGGTTCATTTTATACCCTGGAGATACTCGTCGAATCGTAATGAGATCTCACGCCGGTTGTGGCGTTATTCTGGAAAGTTTCGGAAAATCAACAGTCGCAATCCAAGGAAGCTTCTCGAATTAAAGATAAACGAGGATGGAATGAAGGTGAATGTGCGCGAATACGATATAAACGTAAATATCTGAAAACTCGTTTGCATGTGTCTGTATATCTCATCGTAGAAAAATAATTTCTATATGATAAGTTCTATTTTTTATGTGCCACATTATTAAAATATGGACAGTATGAGCAAATATATTCATTTATATCTTGAAAGCGAGTATAGTTGATTATTATTATATTTTTTAAGAGCACGTTAGTACAATCAATAGGGAGCCCGTTACTCTTGTCCGCTTTGCACTAAAAATAATCGACAATTTTTTTTTTTAAAAGGTTCAGTATCACGTACTGACTGTGAAGTAACAATGTGGTTACAAATTAAGGGAGCGGAAGTGCCGCCATTTTGAGGAAAACCGTATTGGCCAATATCTCCGTTACCGTGCACTTTAGGCCAAAAATGGTAATAACCTTTCTTGTAGATAATTGAATTTCCCATCTTTTTTTTTTTTATAATTTTTTTTGCATCACTTACCGTTTACGACTTATATGACTATTAAAATTTATTTATTCACTTTTTGACCTGTATCTCTCCTAATAATTGTTTAAACAATAAAATGCTAATAGCTTATCTTTTAAATCCATACATTTTCCACAACTTTTATTTAAAACTTTTTTGTCTAAAATTAATATTCTCGAAGTTATAACGCGTTCAATGTTGCGCTACTGGGTGCAAGGCTAATAAAAACGCGTTATAACTTTGAGAATATTCACTTTAGACACAAAAGTTTTAATAAAAAAGGTGTGGGAAATTTATGGATTTAAAAGATAAGATATTAGCATTTTATTGTTTCAACAATTATTAGGAGAGATACAGGTCAAAAAGTGAATAAATCAATTTTAACAGTCGTATAAGTCGTTAACGGTAACTGATACAAAAAAAATTAATCAGAAGAAGAGACAGGAAATTCAATTATCTACAAGAAACAATATTACCATTTTTTGTCTAAAGTGCACGGTAACGGAGATATTGGCCAATACGGTTTCCTCAAAATGGCGGCACATCCGCTCCCTTAATTTGTAACCATTTTGTTAATTCACATTCAGTACGAGATACTGAACCTAATTTTAAAAAAATGTCCTTTACTTTTAATGCGCCACAATATTCTATATTGGTTGTACTACGTGTAAGACGATGAGATACTCCAATACGGTCGGTATAGTGGGGACCATTGGTATTTCGATAAGACTAGTTTCACCGGAAGCGCTTCGCGCATCTTGTATCATACAGTTTTTAGGTTAGTGTGATCCTATTAGCTGAGCCGAGATTCAACGGAGTGAAGTGTGTTGAGGTTGGATGATTATGTGACTAAAAGTGACCCTCTGATTCGTCCTTATTATCGGCTTCATATTTTCGATATTTAATGTATGGAAGTTCGACCTTTGAGTGTCATCACTTTTTCACTAAAGAGATTCAAGGAACATGAATACCAAATACGAAAGTTAACCATGCCAGAAGCGATGTACTATGTCTTTTGGTATTGTAATCGCTAATCAGGTAGGTCGCCAAAAAAAAACGCGTTACAGTAACAAATAAATGCTCGATAGTTAGGATTTTTATTCGTCTATTTCGTAAGGATGACATTTTTCGGAATTATGCTAGACAATAATAAGCAGATCTATTTTTATTTTCGACCTCGGCCGTTTACAGTGGCAATGGACGTTCATATTTTGTATTACAACATTTTCTGACGCTTACGAAATAGGTAGGGGTGTACTGAATTACTTGACCAAATTTCAAATCATTCGGTTTCATAGTTTAGGAATGGCGTTTGGCAGAAAATTTCAATGCATTCTGTCGGTAATACAGTCAATAAAACGGAACTTTTACGTGCTCTTAAGGAGGGAAATAGGGTTAGACGGTTCAAAAAATCGATTTTTTTTATTTCATAAATTGTTAGTAAAACTATTGAAAAATATGTTCCCAAAATTTTAAATGAAAATTTCGACTCGTTATATTGTTATAAGCCATTAGGGGGGGAAATAGGGTTAGGACAGCGTTTTCTCAATGATTTTCATGAATTTTTTTATAGTATAAAAAATGAATATAATTTATTGAAACTTTGAGAATATTTTATACATATATTTAAGTATATACTATAACATTTTTATACATATATTTAAGTATATACTATAAAATATTAGCGACCCCATATTACTTGTTTTTCTTGGTACTATTTTTTCAAACGCGTTTTACTGAAAACGACTTTTTTTGAACTTGCGTACACGCTAGTTTGAAAAGGTTTCAACCAATCGTTTTGAAAATTGGCAGTTACTTTCTTCGTAGTATTGCGCTCTATATGAACCTAAAATCGGAATATTATCATTATTTAAAATAATTTTTTTTTGCAAATAAAGTTGTAAAAAATGGCAAAAAATCATGCTTTTTTCTCTTGACCCCTGTAAAAAATTCAATTTTCTATTTTTTTGATAGCATTTAGGTTAATATAGAAGAGAGACATATAATAAAAGTAAATTCCAACTTCGTTTCATTTGAGATGAAAATTGCGGCTTCCAGAATGTACGCAAAATGCTGAGTCTGATTGTGACCTGCAATATGGGGTCGCTAATATTTTCGGTGTTTTTCAAGGATATTCTTCAAAAATTTTATAGTCTATACTTAAATATATGTAAAATATTCTCAAAATTTCCATAAAATATATTCATTTTTTGTACGATAAAAAAATTCATGAAAATCATTGAGAAAACGCTGTCCTAACCCTATTTCCCCCGTTAAAGAGGTACGGTCGAGATGCTCGGTCAGTCAAGAATATGTTACTATTTTTCTGGATTTATACGATTGTTGCAACATATAACCATAACGTATTTTATAAGTATTTTTCGAATACTTTTTTTAAAATAAACAATGAGGTTTAATATTGCGGAGAAGATTTATTCATTGAAAAAAAAATCTAAAGTAGGACACTTGATCATGTAATTATGTCGCTCTTCGACGCTTGGCAACGTCGCAATAATATAAAGACATTTCAACAACAAAAAATCACACTATTTGCATTATTCCCTTTACAGATATTTGCATTAATTAATTCTTGTTCATTATTAATTTTTCTTGCCGTCAGACAGGCCTGAGACGCATGGCTACGTGTCATGTACAAATAACCTAGATAGGTAGGTAAGCGTTGTTGTCAAGCGTTGATCAGCTGTGAGACGGTCCTTAGCACGACCCTTTGCAGAGCATAAATTTCGATATTTTGAAAATTCACATAACAAAGTCGTGAAATATAAAATTGAACTACTTTGTTATTTAGTATCTCCACAAGGGGGTGTTTCAGATCTGATGCAAATTGCGCACAACTGTGTATCATATAATACTTTTAACTAAAACATATGGAAAAATTGAACCGTTTATCTTGGATACTCCCCATTAATCGGTACCTGAGTAATTGACATCATTGATCTTATTTTCTTTCCCCAATATTGATTGCTTAATTGATACCAGTTTTGCCACAATTACTTCATCGTCTCATCAGCGACGTTCAGTGATTTCGTTTTTCCTTCGAACATTCCTCGTCACTGAAGCAAATTCATTTATTTTTCACCCACAACTTTCGATTTGCGCAACCCTTTGATTGACACGAAAGCGGCCCATATAAATATAACTAGGAAAATAAGTGTGTGTGTGTGTGTGTGCGCACGCATAGAACGAGAGTGATTGGCAAATTACAGCAATCGACGTTATAAAATATCCCTCACGAGGTTCACGTTCATGAAGAATATAATTCATTTTCAGAACAGCCGGACAAGCTGTGGACAGGATAATCTGGCAACGGTATATTAATCAGTTAGAAATTTGAACTCTTGGCGTCTCTCTATGGATGATAAAATGATACTAAAAAAAAATATACAAAAAAACGAGAGTTGATCGTGAAGCCTATTATAATTGAGCAAGTGGCACTCGGTGACTTGGTCGTGAATGAGATGGCATTGCGAAACATTTCCATCGAATCGATTCGACACCGTGGACAACGGAACAAGCGTAATTGATCGAATAATTGGTTATACTGGGCTATAAGTCGCTGTGCTGGCAAACTACGAGCTTGATCGTACACAACGATCACGATATTACTCCCGATTGTGGCCCGTCGATCTAATTCATCTGGCTCGTGGCTATTGCTGTCTCGTTCTAACCACTCACAGTCACGCAAATTGCCTCGTGAACACAACACATGCTGTTGTTATACTAGAATACGCAAAGGTCTTCATGCTAAATCATCTTTTCTAAACATTAAAAAAAAAAACAAAAAGTTAACTTATTATTACGAAATTTTCGTTGTCAGTACGATTTTGTAATTAACAAATTTCAATTGGCAATAATCACTAAGGTACCCGAGGTGGCAATTTCATACTTATCGTAGTATTTAAAAAGTTCCTCTGTCTGTTCAAAAAGTATCGCGAATTTTGAATTTCCGCGGGCTACGTATATTCGATTTTCGATTTTTATGTGGCGTCAGGTTGGTACTCATGTCCCTCACTTATGCTGAAAAAATCGGCCATTTTGAATGTCTAGTTAATTGTTGACAGATGTTTTGGTTATACGTGTTTTGGCTTGTCTTCGATTTTTGCCTATTGCAAAAAATGGATCAAAGAATCCGTATCAAATTTTGTGTGAAAAACAAAATTAAGTGCGCGGGACGCATTCCGAACGTTGACTGTGGCATATGATGAAGCTACCTTGGACCAAAGCAACGTTTATCGGTGGTACAAAATGTTCTCAGAGGGCCGAGAAGATGCGAACAACGAAATGCGTTCCGGACGCCCGAGCACATCAACAACAGACGAAAACATTGATGAAATGTAGAAAATAATATTGGCCAATCGTCGTATCATCGTTAGAGAAGTTGCTGAGGAACTAAACATATCGATTGGCTCGTGCTATTCGATTTTTACCAATGATTTGGGCATGAGACGGGTCGCCGCGAAATTCGTGCCAAAATTGCTCAATTTCGAACAAAAACAGTGTCACGTTAACATTGCTAAGGAGCTGTTGAACTCGGTCCGCGACGACCCAAATTTGCTCCAGAGGGTCATAACTGGTGACGAATCATGAGTTTATGGTTATGACGTGGAAACCAAAGCTCATTCATCGCAGTGGAAGCTGCTTTTTTGGAATAGGCAAAAATCGAAGACAAGCCAAAAGACGTCTAACCAAAACAGCTGTCAACAATTAACTAAACATTCAAAATGACCGATTTTTGCAGCATAAGTGAGAGACACGAGTACCAACCTAATGCCACAAAAAAATCGAAAATCGAATATACGTAGCCCGCGAAAATTCAAAATTCGCGAAATAAAATCCACTTCAGCAGTATGCTACCTTTTCTCATCTCATCTCTCAAAATCATTTCTTTTACGAAAAAAAAAAAACAAATTGCAAGTTTATTTAAAACATTGACAACTAATTCGTTCAATCAACCAAATTTTTTAATCTGAATCTACTTTTTTCCGCCTCGATCTTCAATTACGATTATTGATCTAGAAATTATAGCTATTATTTGTTTCCGTGTAGTGGAGCACACGGAGCCAATCAACGAATTGTTGGAACTCACCATTTTCAATTAACCAATTGAGAAACAACAGGTATTTGATATATTAAATTCCAATTAGTTCTCGTGAAAAAAAACAGTAGGTTCTCACGATTTATTATCTTTCTTCATGTGGCTGATAGATTCTATTAAATATTAATTGTTTTTTCTCGAAGTAGTGATTTGCCGATGAACCTACCCTACGAGTATGTATAGGATAGGAAATCTCAGGAATCACGATTGCACATTATGTACATAGCTGTCTATATGACAGCAGGTACATGTACAATAGCACGATTGTCGTTACAAAAGTGGGCGACGATTGACGTTTCACAAGTGGGCCAGAGGGAATTGTCGAGAGGGGCGGGCCATTAACGAAACTGGGTTAAAAATGAGTGGCGCTTTGTCGTCCGTCAGGTCCGCGTTAATATTTCTCAAAATATATGAGTCGGTTCTACGAGCTCGGGGAACTCCTCGAAATTACAGCGTATAAATGATTCATAGTATCGAATGATATTCCTGAATTTTTTTTATCGAGAACAGATCGTGACGTATCACGATCTGCTTTTTTCGATTCGACGTTCCGTTATGACGATGTCGTAAGTTTCGATAAAACTACCTCTTTCTGCTGACTTTGATCTAAATTATCTTCTCATAATATTATTTGTGTATACCCCAGATATCACATTAATATGTCGTGAGTTCTCACAAGAGATTTGTTATAAATTAGGGTCAATAGAATTTGTTTACACGAGCTTTTACTCGCGCAGGTGGGAGATATTCATGGCGGTATAAAATTGTCAAAACCATGTAAGAGGTTATGTTTACGCGAGTCGTACTTCTGTAGCGCTGCCAGCGATATTAAAATCTCGCATTAACGCCATCTGTTTATTCTTCATGTGACTGTACATGTGCGTTTGACAGTTGACACGACCTGAATATATCAACTTAGAATGCAAGGAAAAAGCGCGCGTAAACGAACCCATTTTCAAATATGAAAATCAAAACTCCTCTCATCTTAATAGGATCGCATTCAGATAATTAATTGCATAAACCCAATTGATTATTCAGCTGTTCATGCTTCTGAAAAAAATGAATTAACTACCAACGAGAAGCTATTCCGTTTTTTAGTAAATGAATTTGTTAAATGAGAAATACTTTTCCACCATGAACAGAGTTTTGGAGAAGGGTGAATGACCGATTTTCGGGACCTATCTTACTCTCGAATGGGATCACTAAAAGAGCTTTTCAATCAACTCGGAAGCCACAGGATTCATGCAATCTCGATTGCGTCAAGAGCTGCATCGGGTGAACCCACATGTGGCGCACATGGAACGGTCACTTTACCGTTGTATCCGTGTGTATGTTTATGCTAACGGACAAAAACAATTGATCATTGTGAGCAACAAATAAAAATTGAAATGTGAAAATTACTGAAAGCCCCTGTTTCCCCTACAATGATTTTTTTTATAAGAAAATTATTTTACTTTTAATCGATAAAAGCGTAGAATCGTCACTACTTTTACCAGCAAATAAAAAGTACTCCAAAATGGGCAAATGTACGTTGCTTGCATAAGTGCTTGTCACGATAATATGACTCAGTTGAGCAAAACGAATTTTTCGTTGTTATATTTTGTTTCTTATTCGATGATTGAAGAACGAGTAATATACGCGAGTGTCGCGTTTTGTAACTAGATTTACCTTAAAGCATTTGAACGCGAGAGATTCTTGCGTTTCCTTCGATTAGCGCTCATAAAGGGAAAAATTCGAACGATACAACACGTACTAGTCGAACGAGTTTTCCTTGCTTTACGTTTCTTTCGTTGTTAAGGAAACTTGAGGGTTGAGCAATCGATTATGCGAGTCGAGAGTATCCCGGATCGGTATTGTGATTACTATATACCTCGAAAACGACAATCTAATCTGACACTCTTCTGTTTATCGTGTACGAAAGTTACGTGGCAAGACAACCGATGACGCTGCGCGCACAGACACATTCCAATGCATACCGATTGGGTTGTCTCGGTTTTTTCCGGAAATGACCTAAACTTTTTCGTATTGCGGTTTCTTACGTTTATATTTCTATATAACGGTTTAAGGCTCTCAAGACGGTTAAGGCAATTTGAAACGTGTGTCACACGTTTCAAGTTGAAACATAAAAAATTCTAGGAACGATTAGATTTTGCTTCCTCATGCACGACGCTTTGTTTTCGTGAAAATGTTTGTTTATTTTCAAGTTTTCAATGCCAATGTGTTCAAAATATGTCAAGACGTCAGAAAAACGCGTTTACTGAAAAATTTCTGCACAGATATACGTGTGTGTGTGTGTTTGTGTGTGTGTGTGTGTGTGTGACGAGATTGAAAAAATAAATAAAAATTCCATAACATTCCAGTGGCTTAAGGGAGGAAATAGGATTAGACGGTTCAAAAAATCAATTTTTTTTTTATTTCATAAAATGGTAGTAAAACTATTGAAAAATATGTTCCCAAAATTTTCAATGAAAATTCCGACTCGTTCAAATTGTTATAAGCCATCAAGGGGGGAAATAGGGTTAGGAAAGCGTTTTCTCAATAATTTTCATGAATTTTTTTATAGTATAAAAAATGAATATAATTTTTCGAAACTTTGAGAATATTTCATATATAGTATATCTAAGTATATACTATAAAATATTAGCGATCCCAGATTGCTTATTTTTCTTGGTACTATTTTTTCAAACGCGTTTTTCTAAAAACGACTTTTTTTCAACTTGCGTACACGCTAGTTTGAAAAGTTTTCAACCAATCGTTTTGAAAATTGGTAGTTACTTTCTTCATAGTATTGCGCTCTATATGAACCTAAAATCGGAATATTATCATTATTTAAAATAATTTTTTTTTTGCAAATAAAGTTGTAAAAAATGGCAAAAAATCATGCTTTTTTGTTTTGACCCCTGTAAAAAATTCAATTTTCTATTTTTTTGATAGCATTTAGGTTCATATAGGATAGAGACATATAATAAAAGTAAATTCCAACCTCGTTTGATTTCAGATGAAAATTGCGGCTTCCAGAATGTACGCAGAATGCTGAGTCTGATTGTGACCTGCAATATGGGGTCGCTAATATTTTATAGTATATACTTAAATATATGTATAAAATATTCTCAATGTTTCAATAAATTATATTAATTTTTTATACTATAAAAAAATTCATGAAAATCATTGAGAAAATGCTGTCCTAACCCTATTTCTCCCCTTAACCGATCGGGTCGAAATTTTGTACGCAAGTAGAGCTATCAGCGTCCTTCGTCTGCCACAATGTTCGCGAAATTTGAATTGCTCGTTCGGATTTTACCTGATTTTGATTTTTTTTTCAAAAATGTTAACAGCGTAACTCATGCAATTTTTAGACTGTCAGGCTGAAACTATCTATGCAAATAAACTATCGTCAAATAGCATTCGCTAGGGAATTCGGAGAAAATCCGGCAGACGTTCTGAATTTATGAAGTTTTGAATTTATCGAAAAACCGCTATAGGGGTTTTTTAAGCTCGAGCAATTTTTGAACTATCGAGTAAAAACTTTCTACATTAATTCAGGTGCCATGCAAGTATATTTGGTTATGAATTTAGAGAAAATCGACATAAGCTTTCTATATTTATGGTATTTTTAATTTTTCGAAAAATACATAGGAAATCAAGTGAACGCTATCAATTCGAGCGAGAGAAAATTTATGGAAAATTGAATTTGCATTTTCTTTCCTCGTCATTATTACCGATGCACAAAGTTTTTTCTATGAGGGAACCAAAATTGATAAATGCTATTATTCATTGAGAAAAATTTGTGAATGCACGAAAATCGATCATGAAGCAATATGCAATTTTCAATTAGCATATTTTTTTTATATCACAAAAGACCTACGATCATATTTCCAAGGTGGTAAATTTCGAGTCGTCGACATTCTCAAACGAGAGATATTGACGAGAAGTTTGAACTCGAGATATTTAAAAAAAATTGTGAAAAGGGGTCTCCTTTGCCAAAGAGCAACATTCCGAATAATAAAAATATATTATTACTTATTGGAACTTCGGTCGCTTGCTTTGTTCTCTAGGGCTACTCCCTTCCCCCTCCATTCAAATTTGAGAGGTGCTAATGCTTTTTCACGCGGGCTGATATATAAATGATAATAAATTGATCTGCGGTATACCCGACTGTGGAAAGGCCAATTTTGTCTTTTTCTCTCTTTATATCGACGAAAACGAACGTTTATTATAAAAGGTTGTGTCCGATTTACTTTCGAACGCGAAACTCAGCAGTGTGACTATCATTTATTTCCACGATCGCCCTTGTTTCGTGTCGCTCGAGGGCAAAGTATATTAAACGTTTCTTACGTAACGTTGAATAAGGCCCGAGGCGTTCCAAATTGCTATCGTTGAACGGCACGAAACAATTAAGATCCTCGCCGTCTTCCTGAATTAACGATCGTCGTGAAACTTTGAGGTATATATGTATTATACGATCGCGAAACTTCGACTCCAAATGATCGTTAATCAACGTTCCAACACGATAGATTTTAATAGATAAATCAAATTTGAAAAAGAGAGAATAAAAAGAATCCTTCTAATCGTGAGTTCACGATAACGAATAACTCAATCGTGAAATGTAAAAATCGCAACCCTCGCATCGGTTGAATCGTCGGCATTGACGAGTTGCTCGGTTATTGATTGCTGAACGAAACGTAAAATATGGTCAAGCAAATCGTTTACTTAATTAGGAGTGCATTCCCGACTAAAATGTCGCAATTTCCACATTTCTGGAATATTTTTCCATTGATCTGTGCCCAAGTAATTAATTCAAACTTTTTAACATTACAGTTTTCAAATAGTATTTTGAAATTATTTTGTGGTTTTTTAATTGAAACAGAAATTGAACATTTTTATCGCTTGATCGAATAACTGGAAATAAATGGTTAAGACAATTTTCGACTGTCAGTTCAGGTCGAGGTGAAGTTGATTTTTTTGTTGTTGTTTTATTATTCATCGCATTTTCTTCCGTCAAATCAATATGAAATTACGAAAATTATGAATGAAAAGCTTTATCGATCACTAAATTAATGACAAAACACGCTCCTTCACAAATTCTGCAAACTTTCATTCAAAATGATCCTTCTTATGCAACTTTTCACACGTGGTGTAGAAACATATAGATTAAGGGATAACACCACTGTGACCCCCTGTTTTTTTTAACATTTTTCAAGAAATTTTTTTTGTGGGAAAAAAAAGGGATATTCGAAAAATTTTGTTGGGTTTTGTTCCTTGTTTATTAATGTATCAAAAGACATTTTTTCACATTTTTCACGCCGCATGGTGGCGCTGGGGAAGCTCTCGCGTCAGGTGCTGTCATCTCCGCGGCACGCAGCAGAACTCTCTTCAACGTCGTTCTGAAAAAAAATACCGAGTGTTTTCGTTAATAATATGATATTTTGAAGAGAAGTACATAGGGATTTGGAAAAATATTGTTTCAAAAAAAATAGGCACGCCTTTGAAATTAAAGTTAATTTCAAAGGCGTGTCTATTTTTTTTAAAACAATATTTTTCCAAATCCCTATGTACTTCTCTTCAAAATATCATATTATTAACGAAAACACTCGGTATTTTTTTTCAGAACGACGTTGAAGAGAGTTCTGCTGCGTGCCGCGGAGATGACAGCACCTGACGCGAGAGCTTCCCCAGCGCCACCATGCGGCGTGAAAAATGTGAAAAAATGTCTTTTGATACATTAATAAACAAGGAACAAAACCCAACAAAATTTTTCGAATATCCCTTTTTTTTCCCACAAAAAAAAATTCTTGAAAAATGTGAAAAAAAACAGGGGGTCACAGTGGTGTTATCCCTTAATAAACCACTTTGTGTCAAAGTCAAAGGCATGATAATCCCTCTTTTTTAGTTGAAAAATCCGTAGCCTCAAATTTTATAACAAAACTCATCTTCAAACGTGAACTTAAGTTTCAACTTAAGCACGAGCTTATGCGCGAACTTAAGCATGCGCTTAGTTTAAGCTCCAACTGAAGCATGAATTTAAGCTCCGACTTAAGCATAAGTTCAAACTTTAACTTGAGCACGAGGTTATGCTCTTATTTGAGCACGAATTTAAAGAGCCAACATAATTACAAGATTAAGTTCGCGTTTAAGAATTTAACTAGGTATAGAGATATACATTCTAGGTTAGAAAACAGAATTTCTCAAGTTTGAGCTTAAGCTCGTGCTTAATCTCGTGCTTAAGCTTATGCTTACGCTCATGCTTAAGGGGGGGAAATAAAGTTAGACGGTTCAAAAAATCGATTTTTTTAAATTTCATAAATTGTTAGTAAAACTATTGAAAAATATGTTCCCAAAATTTTTAATGAAAATTCCGACTCGTTCTATTGTTATAAGCCATTAAGGGAGGAAATAGGGTTAGGATAGCGTTTTCTCAATGATTTTCATGAATTTTTTTATAGTATAAAAAATGAATATAATTTATTGAAACTTTGAGAATATTTTATACGTATATTTAAGTATATACTATAAAATTTTTTAAGAATTTCCTTCAAACACACCGAAAAAATTTATGACTGCCTTGACTTTGTTTTTCTTGGAATTATTTTTTCAAACGCGTTTTTCTGAAAACAACTTTTTTTGAACTTGCGTACACGCTAGTTTGAAAAGTTTTCGACCAATCGTTTTGAAAATTGGCAGTTACTTTCTTCATAGTATTGCCCTCTATATGAACCTAAAATCGGAGTATTATCATTATTTAAAATAATTTTTTTTTTTCAAATAAAGTTGTAAAAAATGGCAAAAAATCATGCTTTTTTGTTTTGACCCCTGTAAAAAATTCGATTTTCTATTTTTTTGATAGCATTTAGGTTCATATAGAAGAGAGACATATAAGAAAAGTAAATTCCAACCTCGTTTGATTTCAGATGAAAATTGCGGCTTCCAGAATGTACGCAAAATGCTGAGTCTGATTGTGACCTGCAATGTGGGGTCGCTAATATCGTCGGTGTTTTTCAAGGAAATTCTCCAAAAATTTTATAGTATATACTTAAATATATGTATAAAATATTCTCAAAGTTTCAATAAATTATATTCATTTTTTATACTATAAAAAATGCATGAAAATCATTGAGAAAACGCTGTCCTAACCCTATTTCCTCCCTTAAGTTCGTGCTTGACCTCATTGTTAATCTCGAATTTTGTTCTAAAATTCGGACTGTAGTATTAACTTCTACCAAAACTACCTTCGTATTATATTAAAATAAAAGAATGATTTGATTTAAAAAAATATTCTAATTTTAAAATTATTATTGCTATTTCTGTGTTCCATCAAATTTGAACTGTTTACTTTCGTTTTTTTTTGCTGATCGTACGTTAACCCCACGTATACATAAAGTGTAATCTGTATCTCGCATGTTGACCGATTCCTCTGTTCTCATCCGGTCCGCAGATATGTATATATATATTGTCAAGACGATGGGTCGAAATAACGTGCAACGAAAGGAAGAGCGTGAGATGAGATTGCGGAATTGTGGGTCGCGATTTTATATCATGATGCTCTCTCACGACTGTTTAGCCAATTCTTGTAACACCGCGAATCATTTAATGGCGGAATTGCTATAGCGTGATAGCGGGTACGGTACTTTTTGTTCGTCACGCGAATGCAAAGTCCAACGATAGTACTTCCGTGAAATCGCGTAGACATGACACGCTCTATCTGATGCCAGATTTTTTTTTTTCAATGCACTGGCGATCTGCCCGAAAACCTATTAGACACGTACGATCAACGACGATATCGGTGCAATAGCATTTCAATTTCCCGTCAACTATATATGCTCAGTAAAAGATAATGAAAAGAAAATGAACAGAATTAATACATCGAGAAAAATCGGGTTAATGTAATTTATTGAAAATTCACATGAATGATGTCGAAGGTATTCGAATAAAAAGAATATTTAATTGGTAAATTTGCCAATTACAAAATCACCACGAAAATCAATTGCTTCCACATAGAGGAAGCTTTGGTTTCGTGGAAAAAAAAATCGAGTTTCTAATACTACACACAAACAAACGGACATTTTTTAAAAATGTAACTTCTCGATGTTTTCGAGCATTCGAAGAATTGCCGTCGAAAGCTCGAAAATCATTTTTTTGTCACTAAAAGGTTCCTCCGTGAGGAAGCAAGATTGTAAATAAAAGTATTAATGATATTTTGGTGCTGTATTTCACGGTCCTACATGCCAAACGGATGTAACAAGTATATTCGAAGCGAAGAAATCGCCGGTGAACGTCGACGACGTTTTTTGCTCACTCGAATACACAGCTGGGAGGATTGAAAAATGCTAAGAGAAGAAAAAAACGTGACAGAGTATAAAGCATAACGGGTAAAAGTGAAGGTATATCAGAGATATTTATATCCACACTCTGGTGAAAATTCGATACTCCGATCGGGAACTGACGGAATTGGACCGATGGCAATTGGTGCTCATATCGTAATTAATAACATATGGTTAATCCATTAATAAATGTAATTCCATTAATTAATATACTTGGCACGTATTGATAAATTCACGTTAACGAACTGGCGCAATGTTCGAAAATTTTATTTGTAAACGAAATATAAAAAAAACAAATATTACGAGAGAAAAACACAGACACAAACGAAAAAATAAATTGCACCTGAATTATGGGTGAAAGTGTTCGATACCCTCCTTGATTTTTATTCAGATAAAAATTAATGAAAATTCGTAGTAATTTTTCGAAAGAAATACGAACTTTGTTATTCACAAGTAATTCTCAAGTTATTCACGTAGTTAACAATTTATTTAGCGCAAGTATACATTTTTTAAATGGCGAAAAATTAATGTTTCTTTTCATAGATTCACTTTTTGCTATGAAAAAGTCACAATATTAACGAAAATTAAAAACAAAAATGGTCCTAATTGAAACTTGTATAAATGACTTGTCCTTGGAGGGGGGGGATTTAGAAGCGAGATAAAATGATAAGGAAGCAACGTGGAATTTTATAATTTTCATCCTTTTTGTAAGTGTGTTTATCCAACATTTTGACACCTTCCGAACACATTGGTATCGAAAGCAGGACAAAAAATATTTTCACGCAACAAAGCTGCCCCTATGAGAAAGCACAAATTCATGTAGAATTTCGTACTAGAAACGAGTATCCTCCTTGTGAATGTATGAACGATAAATAATGGCAAATAATTGTAAGTTTTGTAAGCAGGATTGATAAATAAAATCATCGCATCGAGAACATAAAGCAAGTGCTCGGGGAGAAGAAATACATTTTTCTGTAACTGTGTATATAATATTTATTAGAATGGAAAGTATAGCAGTGACCATGTATATAAATCCTCCGACTCACCACTACCGTTCGCGCTTTGTTGCATTTACTTGCAGGTTTATTGGTTCACCGCGGTAAACGTAGCGAGTTATAATGATCTAATGACAATCCGGACGTATCACGTTATATTCTCGACGGTATTCGAAGCACCTCTCGTTAAGAAACCTTCGTGTTATATATACTATTAGTTTATTACAGTTCTCGCAATGATATAAAGCCCCGGTGAGTTAAAACGTTCGTCCGTATGATCGTGTATCTCGTTGAGGAAAACGGGATACAAAAATCATTTTTGCTATAACTCGATGTTGGTGAGAGTCTAATGTATCAAGCCTTCGGGCAATATCGGTCTAATTAGAGACGAAATTCCTACGTTTATTTGTAAATGCCGTTCGGACCCCAGGCGTTCATTAGAAAAATGGACAACCGATTAACGGGGGAATAGGGTTAGACGGTTCAAAAAATCGATTTTTTTTAAATTTTATAAATTGTTAGTAAAACTATTGAAAAATATGTTCCCAAGATTTTCAATGAAAATTCCGACTCGTTCTATTGTTATAAGCCATTAAGGGGGGAAATAGGGTTAGGACAGCGTTTTCTCAATGATTTTCATGAATTTTTTTATAGTATAAAAAATGAACATAATTTATTGAAACTTTGAGAATATTTTATACATATATTTAAGTATATGCTATAACATTTTTATACATATAGGGGGGTTAAGTATATACCATAAAATATTAGCGACCCCATATTGCTTGTTTTTCTTGGTACTATTTTTTCAAACGCGTTTTTCTGAAAACGACTTTTTTTTAACTTGCGTACACGCTAGTTTGAAAAGTTTTCAACCAATCGTTTTCAAAATTGGCAGTTACTTTCTTCATAGTATTGCGCTCTATATGAACCTAAAATCGGAATATTGTCATTATTTAAAATAATTTTTTTTTTGCAAATAAAGTTGTAAAAAATGGCAAAAAATCATGCTTTTTTTCTGACCCCTGCAAAAAATTCAATTTTCTCTTTTATTGATTGCATTTAGGTTCATATAGAAGAGAGACATATAATAAAAATAAATTCCAACCTCGTTTGATTTCAGATGAAAATTGCGGCTTCCAGAATGTACGCAAAATACTGAGTCCGATTGTGACCTGCAATATGGGGTCGCTAATATTTTCGGTGTTTTTCACGGAAATTCTTCAAAAATGTTATAGTATATACTTAAATATATGTATAATATATTCTCAAAGTTTCAATAAATTATATTCATTTTTGATACTATAAAAAAATACATGAAAATCATTGAGAAAACGCTGTCTTAACCCTATTTCCACCCTTAAGTAAGACGAAGAGTTTTAACGTAAGTATTAGTTTACTTATGAAAATCTGTTGTTGAATTTTAAACGCGTTTTTCTCAAAACAGTGTTTTTCTGGTCATTTTAATAGGCTTCTCTACACACTTATAGTTCTCGTCGGAACTATCGAGAAATTTTTTCACCCCTAACTTTTTATTTTACAACCCCTTCTTTGCTAAAATAAAGGGACTTTTTTTTCCAAAGTCCGCCATTTTGTTATTTATCCATGAAATTTAACTTCAGTAGTTTCGACCAGAATGACATGTCTATAGATTAAGAATTATCAAGAATTTTTTATTTCAGATAACATCAAGAGCCAAAATCACCGGGGCCACCCACGCGCTTTTTACTCGAGGTACCAACTTCGATCAATAATAATAATAATAATAAACTATTTAATTTTTTCAAACAAATTTTTTTTTGTATCTTTAATATGTAAATCAAAACATCCTAAATATCCAAAACGATTCATTTGTATTTTCCTACAAAAAACGCCCTCCAAAAAAGACATGAAAATCGGCTTAAGTTACCAGACTACTACCTTAATATCCGCAAGATGTTACAACTCGTGGCTTGCACCGTCGACTACAGTGAGCGGTAGGCAGTTTTTCTGAATTTCCGATGGTAATATAAATGAAATTCAGTATAATATAAGCGCCTATATAGGACCGGTTTACCGCAATTTCCCGGTGTCCTCGTCGTGTAAATTTACATCCAGTAGTGCATTAGGAAAGAGTAGCTGCGGAGACTCTATGGGGGACGGAATGAAAAGGAAATGAGAACAAAGGGAAGGGAGGTAAAACCTGAAAGAGGTATACAATGGAAATAATAATAATAATAAAATGCTCAGCATTTTTTGTTAAAATTTAACACTGAGGTACTTTTTAATTCGTAACTGCGAAAGTCTTGTGCAATTGATTTTGACACGGACAGGGTTATTGATGTGTATTTTACAATCATGCGCGCAAAAAATTGCATAAAAATGAATGTTTATTAATAAATATGTGCAGACCTTTTACAGGATACTGTTCTTGGCACGAATCCATTGTAACCCATTCATGATTTTCGTAATTGCATGTTGATTTGGGGAAATAGAATACGAAGAATAATAAAACAACAAAAAATAATCATCTTTAGCTCGACCTGAATTGTCAGTAAAAAGTTATCAGTGTCAATGGAGCGGATTCCGCGTGACAACCACTGAGGTTAGCTTTCCGTAATAATTCTGTCATTGTCCAATGAAGCGATAAAAACGTTCATTTTTATTATTTTATGTGAAAACGGATAATGTAGTTTTTTATGTACCATACGGTGAAAGCATTAATAACAAAACAAACAAAACGCTGTATCTCTTTTTTTACTATATATAATTACAAGTTTTCGCTTACCATTTGAGGCCAAAGTGGTGGAATACTTAAAAATTGCGACTAACCTGAAACAAATCAAAATTGGTTGTTTTCAATAATCGTCTTGTGGATTGTAACCAATGCGTTTTTTTAAGTTGCTGAACAATTATATTTGCGTGTTTATAAATTACAGAAATGTGTATTTAGGTAATTTGTTTTGTTGCGAACAATTCGCACGTAAACTTCCGTGCCGCGTAAGTTGATAATACGGCACCGAGGCACTTAACTTACGTTAACCCTCCCCTTCATCTGTACTCTTTCGCTGACTGGCGCCGGTTCAGTGCGCATGCGTAAAGAACATGTAGAAGACGATGAGAAACTCTAACAGCGTCGGTATAGTGGGGACCATTGAAATTTGGGTAACATTCAAGGCATATGTCACAAATACGCAGGTTAACCGTTCCGAAAGCGATGTGCTATGTATTATGGTATTGTAACCTCTTATTTGGCCGGTAGGACGCTAAAAATTCACGGAATTCGTTTGTTTAACTGAAAACTGAGTAAAGAAAATCTCACATTCTGTACTACAAGGAGTGCCAATAGACTATGTGCGAAGTAAAGCAAAATACTTTTCCACGACTTCTCTGTATCGTTTGACCCAAAGCCATTCCGTTAATTTTGCAGATAGAGTAACAAATGGATGGTCGTTAGTTAGGGTTTTTATCCGTCTGTATCGTAAGTGTGAAGTCTTTTGGAATTGCGCTACAGAATAATAACTATATCCATTTTGGTTTTAGAACCCCGTTTTGATCTGAAAATGAACATATCGATTTTGAATTTTTATATTCTCTAGTCCTTACGATATAAATAAAGGTTTACGAATGGCGTTCGGCCATGAATTTCAATGCATTCTGTCAGTAACAACAAAATCGACAGAACAGAATTTTCACGTGGTCTTCAATAGTGGGAAGCTCGACGGAGGAACGGACGGGTGGTGGAGGGAAATCTGTACACGGGGAAGTTAATGCATGCGGGACTTCATCAAACTTCTGGTTAGCCAGTTGATAGGGTCGTAGGAACATGGATAAATTCATACATTGGCAAAATCGAAATATGACAATATCAAAATTCTCATTTGATTAAAAATCGTTAATATCACGCTTGTCTCGAAAATTATTGTAAAGAAATTTTTCGCTATCAATACATGGATTCGATTGCGCTGCTTAACTTTCTTCGATCAATTGGTCGAGGATTTATATTACCTATTCGATAAGAAATAAAATATTTTCTAGCGAACTATTTAAATATCAGATATATATTGTACATTAACGCCGTAGCAATTTATGAAATAAATTATAAGAGATTGTCTCCTACAATTTACTTTAAAAGTGATTTAGCTATACGAGGTCTGTTCAAAAAGTGTCGCGACTTTTGAATTTCCGCGGGCTACGTGTATTCGATTTTCGATTTTTTTGTGGCGTTAGGTTGATACTCATGTCTCTCACTTATGCTGGAAAAATCGACAACTTTGAATGTTTAGTCAATTGTTGACAGCTGTTTTGGTTAGACGTGTTTTGGCTTGTCTTCGATTTCTGCCTATTCCAAAAAATGGATCAAAGAATCTGTATCAAATTTCGTGTGAAAAACAAAATTAAGTGCGCGGACGCATTGCGAATGTTGACTGTGGCATGTGGTGAAGTTACCTTGGACCAAAGCAACGTTTATCGGTGGTATAAAATGTTCTCAGAGGGCCGAGAAGATGCGAACAATGAAATGCGTTCCGGACACCCGAGCACATCAACAACAGACGAAAACATTGATGAAATGAAGAAAATAATATTGGCCAATCGTCGAATCACCGTTAGGGAAGTTGCTGAGGAACTAAACATATCTATTGGCTCGTGCTATTCGATTTTTACCAATGATTTGGGCGTGAGTCTGGTCGCCGCAAAATTCTGTCGGACTCGATCCGCGACAACCCAAATTTGCTCCACAGGGTCATAACTGGTTGACGAATCATGGGTTTATGGTTATGACGTGAAAACCAAAGCTCAATCATCGCAATGGTAGCTGCTTTTTTGGAATAGGCAAAAATCGAAGACAAGCCAAAATACGTCTAACCAAAACAGCTGTCAACAATTAACTAAACACTCAAAATGGCCGATTTTTTCAGCATAAGTGAGGGACATGAGTACCAACCTAACGCCACAAAAAAATCGAAAATCGAATATACGTAGCCCGTGAAAATTCAAAATTCGCGATACTTTTTTAAGAGACCTCGTACATATTGCGATGTCTATGCCTGTGAAATTTCTCGAGGAAAAGTGTAGCGTTTGCGCGAATGTCAAAAAAAAGGTGAGATATTAAGTAATTCGGAGAGTGGCAATTTGCCAGTCACTATCACCTGTGCGTTATGTATAAACACGTATAAATATAGTTATGCAAAAAACGCAAAAAGTAATCATGCCCAATGCTTATGAAGCCGTTCGGGAAATACTCTACGTGCGTTGTGCGGTGATTCCGGATGTGGAAAACGAGTCTGTTTTTGTGCAAATGCGGAATTCCCCTGAGATTCTTTTTCACTATAAAAAAAAATCATTTAACGATACTCCTGTTTTTTTATCGAAGAGGTAATATAATTTCAAAGTGAAAGATCGCTCCATTTACAGTTTGTGTCATTGTACGTATAACGGTACGATAAAAAAGTCGCCATTTCTTTACATTTGTATCTTCCGCGTCGTTAGGATCGTGCAAACTATCTCGAACTTGTTCTCGGATCGCGAGACAAAGTTTTCGACAACGTCGAAAAGTTTCTTAACGATCATACAATGGTGCGTCGTGAAACTGGCAGGTTTCATACTTCGTTCAACTCTTATACACTCTATGTCGAGTACAATTTAACGAACTAGAAACTTCGCGTGAAAAGGTTTACTCCGACAACGGATTGAACAAAAAAAACATAATAATAATAAACGAATTATATAAAAAAAACTGTGCAAACTTAGGACGAGTTTATTTGTATTTTTATTGACGATAAATATTATAAATCATAAATAATATTCAATTTTCCGAATATTTGTATTGCATTAATACGAAGATATTTCTGTTTTGCATTGTTAATCAAGCAAACCTCTCAGTATAATGTTAAGAAAAATCGTGGAAGTGAAAACTTGTATATTGCTTCTTTATCGTTTTTTCGCATGCACCAAAGCTTCCTTTACGAGGAAGGCAAAATTGAAAAAGCCCGTTGCTCATAGAGGAAAATTCGTAAATGCCCAAAAATTATGAGGAAACAACACGCTCTCCATTTAAGGGGGGAAATAGGGTTAGACGGTTCAAAAAATCGATTTTTTTTTATTTCGTAAATTGTTAGTAAAACTATTGAAAAATATGTTCCCAAAATTTCAAATGAAAATTCCGACTCGTTCTATTATTATAAGCCATTAAGGGGGGAAATAGGGTTAGGACAGCGTTTGCTTAATGATTTTCATGAGTTTTTTTATAGTATAAAGAATGAATATAATTTATTGAAACTTTGAGAATATTTTATACATATATTTAAGTATATATTATAAAATTTTTAAAGAATTTCCTTGAAAATCACCGAAGATATTGGCGACCCCATATTTCAGGTCACAATCCGACTCAGCATTTTGCGTGACATTCTGGAAGCTGCAATTTTTTTGAAGTTTTTTTTAACTTGCGAACACGCTAGTTTGAAAATTTTCAACTAATCGTTTTGAAAATTGGCAGTTACTTTCTTCATAGTATTGCGCTCTATATGAACCTAAAATCGGAATATTATCATTATTTAAAATAATTTTTTTTTGCAAATAAAGTTGTGAAAAATGGCAAAAAATCATGCTCTTTTGTTTTGACCCCTGTAAAAAATTAAATTTTCCATTTTTTCGATAGCATTCAGGTTCATATAGAAGAGAGACATATAATAAAAGTAAATTCCGACCTCGTTTGATTTCAGATGAAAATTGCGGCTTCCAGAATGTACGCAAAGTGCAGAGTCTGATTGTGACCTGCAATATGGGGTCGCTAATATCTTCAGTGTTTTTCAAGGAAATTCTTCAAAAATTGTATAGGATATACTTAAATATATGTATAAAATATTCTCAAAGTTTCAATAAATTATATTCATTTTTTATACTATAAAAAAAATTCATGAACATCATTGTGAAAACGCTGTCCTAACCCTATTTTCCGCCTTAAACCATTTTTTTTTGTAATTCAAGGAATCGTTGGAAGAAGTTTTCTCACAACTACAATTATTCCTTAGATCAAACACAATCGATCGAACGAGGAGACAAATTGCTAATCGAAAAGAAAAGTGATCGGTGTAGGAATTTTTTTTTGCTGATCACGAGTTACCATGAAGAATGAACATATTAATGAAGCGTCTGCGGAATGTGTTTTTCCGTTTTGTTCATTATTCGTCCCGGAGCCTGGGCACAGCTCGAGCATTTAGTATCCTTGATGATGCCGCTGCATGGATGACCGATAGTGCGATTCATTTACCGACTAACGGGAGTTCATCACGCACTGATCGCATTAACATCACACGCTTCGCCTAACTCGTCGAAGCTCCAGAACTTTATTTGCTTCTGATAAAAGCCTCGTTTTCCCAATGGAATTTGAAATGGGGAAAAAAAATAACCGAAAGTGCGCCATTGTGTTCACGTCCATATGATTTTCTTGAAAAAAATTATTTAAGGTAGTAGTCTGGTAACTTAAGCCGATTTTCATGTCTTTTTTGGAGGGCGTTTTTTTGTAGGAAAATAAAAATGAATCGTTTTGGATATTTAGGATGTTTTTATTTACATATTAAAGATACAAAAAAAAATTTGTTTGAAAAAATTTAATAGCTTATTATTATTATTGATTGAAGTTGGCACCTCGAAAAAAAGCGCGTGGGTGGCCCCGGTGATTTTGGCTCTTGATGTTATCTGAAATCAAAAATTCTTGATAATCCTTAATCTATAGACATGTCATTCTGGTCGGAACTACTGAAGTTAAATTTCATGGATAAATAACAAACTGGCAGACTTTGGAAAAAAAGTCCTTTTATTTTGCCCGCCATTTTGTTATTTATCCATGAAATTTAACTTCAGTAGTTCCGACCAGAATGAGATGTCTATAGATTAAGAGTTAATAAGAATGTTTGATTTCAGATAACATCAAGAGCCAAAATCACCGGGGCCACCCACCCGCTTTTTTTCGAGGTGTCAACTTCGATCAATAATAATAATAATAATGAACTCTTAAATTTTTTCAACAATTTTTTAATTTGTATCTTTAATATGTAAATAAAAACATTCTAAATATCCAAAACGATTCATTTTTATTTTCCTACAAAAAAACGCCCTCCAAAAAAGACATGAAAATCGGCTTAAGTTACCAGACTACTACCTTAATAAGACTCTTAGGTACAATTTAACTTGAAATATCCGCGTGAGATGGGCTGAGATGGCCACCAAATTCGAATTAAAATGAAACCAGCAAAACACGTAATTCTTCTTCAATTTTGGTTTCCCCATCAAAACGGGGAATTGAAAACGAGGAATTTTTTTCTTAATATTAAAATATCACTCAGTCATTCGGAACTGAAATTTTGATTTGTCTGCTATTCGTCTATCTTATTGCACGGAGTCTGCGGAAATACCGTTTAAAATTACAGCCTCCAAAGTCCATTAGTTTTCGAGAAATGAATTATTTCATATTTTCATGATTTACGAATGAATCCCTTTTTTACATTATTTCTGAAACTCATCGACGACTTGAAAAAGAGATGCAGAAAAAAAATCGCTTCACGAAGAAGGTGAAAATTTTCGGCCAAAAGCTGGCTTCCTCATGGGGAAGGTTTTTCAACCCTTGAAATTTCGTTTAGTGAGGAAAAAAAAATTGTGCATTTCAGTGGTCCGCAGAATGTAATTGAAATTTTTTTTTTTTTATACCGACAGTTCACGTCGTTTTTTAATTTTTACAACCTGATTATTCTAGAGCGAGGATCAAAGGGGACGATATATCAAATCATCATCACGAAATTGTTTATTGTTTTTCGTTCAGTATTTTTTTTCCGAAACGTCAGCCAAGACGGAGTAAAAAAGATCCTATACTACTAACAGCCACGATCCGTATCTTGGATATGAATTTTTTAATATTCGTTGCTTTAACAAAAATAACGAATTAAGAGAATAATTAACTCGGGCGAAAATATTTGAAATAAAAAAAAATGCTTTTAACATAGGTTATTAGAAAATTCTTCCATATTATCCTCAATGATACGACTAATGGGACTATTTTTTTTCCTATTAATTATATTCGCATAAATTTGTCATAAAATTATGTCGAAAGGTATTCGTGTGAGAGTTAAAAACGACAACGCCTTGAAATATCTATATTCAAACATATAAATCAATACGAATGTTTTAAACGTTTCAAGGATTTTTCGTTAATGATACGTAATGAAACGTGAGAGTGATTACCAAAAATAGCATATTGACCTTCGATCGAGCTATTTCGCTAAATCATATTTTTGTTCCCCTCGTGATCGTTTCATTGAATCTCAAGTAATGCGATCGATCCAGTCTTACAGATGTCGATCGATCAATATATTTTTTATTTCGAATGGCCGACTATATTCGATCGTTATTAATATCGATAATCCTGCCATTTGTCTGTTTCGTTCGGTGGGGTGTCGTTTACCACCGAGCCTAAATTCTTTCATCTTATATTTTAGTTCTTTCATTCCAAAAAGCCGGAGCACACCAGCCTTTAATACTTCGCGATCAGACTCTTGCATTCTCGATCAATTGAGTCACACAAGCAACGAAACACTACACCGAACAATGAAATTGCGTCTATTGTTTGCGCTGCTATATCTTACGATTAAAAAAAACTAAACGATCGAAACACCCGCGATTTCATGTGTGATGCTTGTTGATTACGCAAAAGTAATTTATTTTGCGCAAGAGTAAATAACTTGCCAAAAAATTGGGGTAACGGAACGGGAAAATGACTTGGCGAATATTGCCACAACGAACATTAATGAAATATATAATATATTCACAATTATTATTATAACAAATAAGTGTCTGTGTATAATTATTGTCAATGATTGGAAATAATTTTTTTTAAATATACATCGTTACGCATAAATTGGTCAATTAATTTTCTTTAATCATGAATATGCGTATATTTTTTGGAGAATAATTGTTTGCAATAGTTTACTTTTATTTTAGTTCTAAAACTTTTTCAATCGCACGGTACCGCATGGTATATGAGGAAATATTTTTCAAATGAACATTATTATGAATAAATTGGTTAATTCATTTTTTTTAATCATGAGTATGGATTTATTTATTTTTCTTTGTTCGAACGTATACCCTTTCGAGTTTTTATGTATGACCCTTCCTAATTCCATTTTTTCCATTTTTTTCCCCCTATCATCCTTATTTTTTCGCTAAACTAACCTAACTTCCACTGCGCCCGCCGACGTCTTAGTTACGCTGTATCGGATTTGCCGCGGACACAGGGAAAGTGCGGAAAACCTGTGTCGATACAGGCGGCTTTGTTTTTACCGAGTTTCACTTGTATTACCATCGGAAATTCAGAAAAACTGTCTCCCGCTCAATAGTCAGCGCGCTAGCTAGTGCACGGCTAAACGCTTTCCATCCAAGTACTGATCGCGACCAAAACTTCTTAAGGGGGAAATAGGGTTAGACGGTTCAAAAAATCGATTTTTTTTTATTTCATAAATTTTTAGTAAAACTATTGAAAAATATGTTCCCAAAATTTTAAATGAAAGTTCCGATTCGTTCTATTGTTATAAGCCATTAAGGGGGAAATAGAGTTAGGACAGCGTTTTCTCAATGATTTTCATGAATTTTTTTATAGTATAAAAGATGAATACAATTTATTGAAACTTTGAGAATATTTTATACGTATATTTAAGTATATACTATAAAATTTTTGAAGAATTTCCTTGAAAAACACCGAAAAAATTTATGACTGCCTTGACTTTGTTTTTCTTGGTACTATTTTTTCAAACGCGTTTGTCTGAAAACGACTTTTTTTAAACTTGCGTACACGCTAGTTTGAAAAGTTTTCAACCAATCGTTGTGAAAATTAACAGCTACTGTCTTCGTAGTATTGCGCTCTATATGAACTTAAAATCGGAATATTATCATTATTTGAAATAATTTTTTTTTTGCAAATAAAGCTGTAAAAAATGGCGAAAAATTATGCTTTTTTGTTTTGACCCCTGTAAAAAATTCAATTTTCTATTATTTTGATAGCATTTAGGTTCATATAGAAGAGAGACATATAATAAAAGTAAATTCCAACCTCGTTTGATTTCAGATGAAAATTGCGGCTTCCAGAATGTACGCAAAACGCTCGAGTCTGATTGTGCCCTGCAATATGAGGTCGCTAATATTTTATAGTATACACGTAAATATATGTATACAAATTTTATAGTATATACTTAAATATATGTATACAAATTTTATAGTATATACTTAAATATATGTATAAAATATTCTTAAAGTTTCAATAAATTATATTCATTTTTTATACTCTAAAAAAATTCATGAAAATCATTGAGAAAACGCTGTCGTAACCCTATTTCTTCCCTTAACGGTGAGTATGGATATATATTTTTTAAATAATCATTTATAACAAATTCATTTTTAATTTATATCTGACTTTTTCAATCGTCTGGCACCTATTTCCGATTATAACGATACCCGCTCGAACGGCTTTCTTGTAATTAAACATTGTTGTCACATTATCCCACAAAATATTTCGAGTCTATTTTCTCTAACCTATACAGCCTCCAAACGATGTTTACTCAACAATACGGGAATGAATTCTCGTGCGATTAATTGCCCGCGATCCTCGACAGTGACACTGATTTCCCGATGTCGTGCAACTTAACGATTTGCCACACGAAAACTTTCCTTTCTTTTCTCGTAGTAAGCGCTTCCGCCGTCATCGTGACCAATGGACCATAGTTAATTGAACCGCAGCCCACGTATGCAGGAAACAGGGATGGTAATCGTTCACATTGATGATAATTTATACTGATATTTCGACAAAATCATTATGAAAATGATTGTTTTTAATGAAAATTGTTATTAATAAAAATAATTTTTTTCACGAATTATTTCGAATAATGAGAATATTATTAAATCTAGAAGTAACGCTTGGATGATATTTCAAACAAATGTTGCACATCTCTGTTAAGTTAAATACTGCGCTGCAAGTTCAGCGGTGGTATGTGTTCAGGGTCTTGGTTAGGGGTGGTGATATAATAAATTTTGTATTGACATTGCAAGATTTCGATTATTTTATCATTGTTAATCTCTTTGTTTTCATTTGTTCGTTATAATACTCACTTCTCGTGACAATTTTTGTTTTCCAATTTTCAATGGCCTTCGATAGTGTATTAAAACGTCAGAGATTTATTGAAATTATCTCTTCATCTAAATATCTCAGGCAATAACGTATTAAGGTAGTAGTCTGGTAACTTAAGCCGGTTTTCATGTCTTTTTTGGAGGGCATTTTTTTGTAGGAAAATAAAAATGAATCGTTTTGGATATTTAGGATGTTTTTATTTGCATATTAAAGATACAAAAAAAAATTTGTTTGAAAAAATCTAATAGTTTATTATTATTATTATTATTGATCGAAGTTGGCACCTCGAAAAAAAAGCGCGTGGGTGGCCCCGGTGATTTTGGCTCTTGATGTTATCTGAAATAAAAAATTCTTGATAATTCTTAATCTATAGACATGTCATTCTAGTCGGAACTACTGAAGTTAAATTTCATGGATAAATAACAAAATGGAAAAGGACGTTTTTTTCCAAAGTCCGCCATTTTGTTATTTATCCATGAAATTTAACTTCAGTAGTTCCGACCAGAATGACATGTCTATAGATTAAGAATTATCAAGAATTTTTTATTTCAGATAACATCAAGAGCCAAAATCACCGGGGCCACCCACGCGCTTTTTTCCGAGGTGCCAACTTCGATCAATGATAATAATAATAATAAACTATTCAATTTTTTCACAAAATTTTTTTTTTGTATCTTTAATATGCAAATAAAAACATCCTAAATATCCAAAACGATTCATTTTTATTTTCCTACAAAAAAACGCCCTCCAAAAAAGACATGACAATCGGCTTAAGTTACCAGGTGGAGAGAAGTTACTACCTTAATGATTTTCCACAGGAATTTCATATTCTATTAGATGCAATGCACGCGGCGAAAAAAACGTTTGCAAAAAAAGCTTAATTGGGACAAGCAATTAATTGATTTGGGTCGATCTTCTAATTGATTGAACAAATCAATTTTTGCTTCTCTCAAATAACTCTCTTTTCTTCGTGATTGGTGAAATCTTGGTGGAACTTGCTCCACTGGTTCGGAAAGTAAACATTTTACAATATCCTGCTCTTTAGGGATTTTAATAAGTCATAGGGCAGTGTTTATTTCAACGGTAAACAGCGTTCTTTGGATTATCCACTGAAAATCTAGTGACTGGTCCAGATCGATGAGAGTGATGTTTATTGATGACGTGCGGATATACGCCGATTAATCGAACGGTTTAAGAATTTATAAAAATCGGGTGTGTAGTCTCGATGCGATTTATCGAGAACGTTAGGTAACCAACGAGCCAGACAACGTAGCCATTTTGCCCTAGTTCGCATTTACCTGCGAAACTCCTCTCATATGCTTATTATATATCGGACACTCCGCGTCAAATTCACATGACTGTGACCTTTACCCTCGGAAATTTCGTCAACATTTTTTCCAAATTGTTTTTATAATCTTAAAAGGCATGCGGTTTTTTTTAATAAATTATTTTCGATAACCGCTATTTAATGGCGATTTAAAAAATGTAAAAACATAAAACTGAAGGTTAGTAATATAAAAATATATAAAAATTCGAAAAAATCCACTGTTTAATAACAACATTTTGAGCTATATCCCACAGTGCGATGTCGTTTGCTTCCATTTTTTTCGACCTATTTTTACTACTAAATACTTGAAGAAAATAGACCCAGCGGTTTATTTCGGGATGGCGTTGAAAATTTTATATTTCCCGCGGAGAATCTTTGAGAATTTTGTCAAATCGTTTAAATCACGATTAACCCTTTGTTTTGTGTGAAATATTTTTTTCAATTATGACCGAATGGCGGTTGGCTAGAAAAAAAAAATTGGAAAAAAACTGCATGACTTTTAGGATTGTAAGAATAGTGTGAAAAATTATGGATCAACTCACATAGGATGAGGGTTACTGCCAGATTGATTTCACGCAGAATGTCTCATATATTTTCAACGAAATGGGAGATTCAACGTCCGGATATATAAAGCCACGTTTTGTAATTCATGCGGTTTTGGACCCGGAATTTCGCGCGGATCGTACCGCAGAGACTTTGCGGAGTTTCGAGTGAAAGTTTCGAATGTCGGGGCCGCATGGTCACATGCTATCCATAGGTGAAATGACGGTACAACGGTTCGCGGGATATTTTGCATTTTCGATCGATGACAGACTTGCAACACGAGATAAATTCGTTACCCATTTTCAAGGGGAAAAAAAACCAGTTATCGCTCTGTCTTATGTCTTAATTTAAAATGAACAATAAAGAATTTAAATATAACAAACAAAAACAATCAAATGTAACAAAAAAATTCAAATTATTATAAATCCATCATCCAACTTTCTTAATGATACTCTATTTTTTGAGAAAAAAATTAATCAAAAAGCTCAAAAGTTTTGGAGATTAAATCAATCTCAAAGATTTTTTTTTAAATTGGAAATTTTATAAAATTTGAACCTCTCGAGCTATTGCTGCCAAATTCCGTATCAAATATCCTTGTCCCCTAATCATTTAATGTAAAAAGTTTTGACTGGATAGATGAAAATATACGAAAGTTCGAACAATCACACGGATTTTGGAAAAATCGTAAAATGACATAAACTCTCTGACTCCCAAGTAATTCGAACGGAAATTGCAGCAAACAATCCGTGCAGAGTTTCCAAGAAATCGATCAAGTCGTTCTCGAGATATAACAAGTTGATTTTTTGTAGCCTATCAAACACACACCCACACGCACGCACGGACATTTTTTCTAGACGTGATTTTGAGATGTATTGAAAGATTTTAAACCCATTCATATTAACGACTCAAATTTTTTTTTCCCACCAAAACACAGCTTTCTGTATGACGAAGAAAAAATGACAAATATCGTATCAATTATAATTATATAATTTGTCATAATTGAATAATTGACAAATAATAATGAATGAAATAGTTTTTCCATGAATCTTCGACGCTGCGTTGCTATTATAAAATCGCTATTGACCCTATTTCGTGATGCAAATCGTCATTATCACATTATTACCGTGCACAACGATTACGTCGAGTCGACGTGAGAGGTGGGGTTTGAAAATATAGATAATAAAATGTCAACATTCGCGAAACTATTTGCGTAGGTAGCGAGCTTAGGTAGCGGATAATACAAGAGGTAGGTTTGTCGACCTGAGCGATTTTACGAATACACCAGTTAGTGTCTGGACGCGTACACCTCACTGATAATCCGTCTATATTATTTATTCTGAGACAATTTCGCCCATGGCAGAGTAATTACTCGTGCGGAATATGAATTACATCGCTATGGTCGATATAGTATTTGCAGACGTAAAAAATATTCTTTCTTCGGTGCACGTTTATTCAATAAAATCAAGAAAATAATATCAGTTGGGAATTACAAGAAGTAAAAATCGTGCGATAAAAGAAGCTGCAAGTTGAAAATTGAAAATTGCCTCGAAATTTTACGAAATGCTAAAAGCTATCTACGAGATACTACAATATAATTCTCAATTTTGACCTCCTCATACAGCAAGCTTGGAGCATTGTGTGATATTTCTAAGAAGCAATTTGCAAGTTTCAACTTGAAACTTTTTTCCCTCCAATTATTGCAAAGATTTTACAAAAATATTTCAAATTTTGTGAAGCGGTTAGCGAATCTCACATAATTCAATATTAACCATTATTTAAATGTAAGCAAAATTATATTCCATTAAGGGGGGAAATAGGGTTAGACGGTTAAAAAATCGATTTTTTTTCTGCAAATACAGTTGTAAAAAATGGCAAAAAATCATGCTTTTTTGTTTTTACCCCTGTAAAAAATTCAATTTTCTATTTTTTTGATAGCATTTAGGTTTATATAGAAGAGAGACATATAATAAAAGTAAATTCCAACCTCGTTTGATTTCAGATGAAAATTGCGGCTTCCAGAATGTACGCAAAATGCTGAGTCTGATTGTGACCTGCAATATGGGGTCGCTAATATCTTCGGTGTTTTTCGAGAAAATTCTTCAAAAATTTCATAGCATATACTTAAATATATATATAAAATATTCTCAAAGTTTCAATAAATTATATTCATTTTTTATACTATAAAAAATGAATCCAAACTGCTTCATGAATTTTTGTAATAATTGTTGTAAATAAAGAGGACGTAATGCTTTGCTTGCGTGCGGAATTGCAGCACTGTAGCTCAAGCTGTTCTCAAAATATCGATGATTGCATTTTGCTGGGCTTTTTTACACACACTCAACAGTCACGCCCACACACGCATTCAGGCATTTTTTCGAAAGGCCGTTTTCCGACGTTCTCACACATTCTGAAAAGATTGGCATTGAAAACTCAAAAACATTTGTTTTTTCGCTGTCAGATTTCCCATCACTATTTCAAAAATAGCTAATCATCGTGCACTCTCCTCTAGAAAATAACTGCGATAAAAAATTTATTTTATCATGTATTTATTAATATTTATTGTGTTTTTTTCGAGGATAATTTGAGAATTAAAAATGTCTTTAATCTCATCGAATTTCGTAGATATTATCTCGGTGATTGTTTTATTGTAAAAAGAAGAAATTCTTTAATTTCGATTGACTCCGAAAATTTCGAGTGGTCTTAAATGATAAATCAGCCGGAAGTGCACGGACAAAACAGAGTGAAAAAAAAAATTCTCGGGAAAAATCTGATCCGCAAAGGGGGTTATAATTCGCTGACTAATAAAAAAAAAAAAAATTGTCGTATACGACCGGTGACGCCGGTTAAGCGCCAATTCTCAGATCTCCGTGCTGGCATTACGATATTCTCAAACGCTCCAATTAAAAGTCTCTCGTAACTGGCAAAACCATTGGTCACGACTGGTGCCCATAACACCAACACACGGGTTTTCCACATAATGTATTATTACAGATGCGAGACGAGTTTTCTTACGGTGCGTGTACTCGCGTCGACTGCAGAGGCAACGCGCGAGTCAATACAGTAATTGGCCCTGACACAGTTATTGGTCTGGAACGAAAAATCGTGAATAATTATTTTTTAACAGAACAATCGACCACGATTGCTCTTAAAATAATAAAATCATAAATATTCATTATTATTTTGTCGGTAAATCTAATTAAATTTACAGATAAAATTTTTCTAATTTAAGGTAGTAGTCTAGTAACTTAAGCCGATTGTCATGTCTTTTTTTGTAGGGAAATACAAATGAATCGTTTTGGATATTTAGGATGTTTTTATTTACATATTAAAGATACAACAAAAAATTTTTTTGAAAAAATTTAATAGTTTATTATTATTATTATTATTGATCGAAGTTGGCACCTCGAATAAAAAGCGCGTGGGTGGCCCCGGTGATTTTGGCTCTTGATGTTATCTGAAATAAAAAATTCTTGATAATTCTTAATCTATAGACATGTCATTCTGGTCGGAACTACTGAAGTTAAATTTCATGGATAAATAACAAAATGGCGGGCAAAACAAAAGAACTTTTTTTTCCAAAGTCCGCCATTTTGTTATTTATCCATGAAATTTAACTTCAGTAATTCCGACCAGAATGACATGTCTATAGATTAAGAATTATCAAGAATTTTTGATTTCAGATAACATCAAGAGCCAAAATTACCGGGGCCACCCACGCGCTTTTTTTTTCGAGGTGCCAACTTCGATCAATAATAATAATAATAATAAACTATTGCATTTTTCAAAAAAATTTTTTTTATCTTTAATATGTAAATAAAAACATCCTAAATATCCAAAACGATTCATTTTTATTTTCCTACAAAAAAAACCCCTCCAAAAAAGACATGAAAATCGGCTTAATTTACCAGACTACTACCTTAAGATGAAAATTCGGATGAAAAGAAGAAAAAAATAATTTTTCAACAAATCCCACGAAGAATTATAACAAAAATATGTCAAACCCACTACATTACAAATCATTAATTGTTGCATATCAATCATGGATTCTGCGAGTAAGCCAAAATTAAAAAAGGCATTTTGGGAGAAATGGAAAAGGCTCATGGAGGAAAATTTGTGAATGGTAAAAAATCACGAGTAGTATGCGAGTTTCAATTAGCAACCGTTTTTCTTCGTTCGCCTATGTTGGCCAATCACTGTACGTTTTTGCCGCACCGGGTGACAGTAAAAGAGTAGAACGGTGACGGAATCGGCGAGGAAAAGATGAGAGAGGGTTTCTCTCTCACGTTGCCTGGGTAAACGGGTAGGAGAGATTTGTAAGTGCCTCCGTGAGTGTCTCACCGGTGAGCTTACGAGATACAGCATTGAACATCGCGAGCGAACAGTTACCTTTCTGTTTCGAGACCGCGAGGATCTAACCGACGCTCGCCTCAGACCAGGAAAACAATAACGCCGACGTTTCGGATTTCTCGTTACCGGTAAGTCCTGTCGCGTCGTTTTAGCAAATTAACACCCACCAAAGACGATAAAGATTTTTTTTTCCAACCCATCGACTGTCATCGTTATCGTTAATCACACGCGTATAATTTACGAGAGAAGCGAGCTTGTTAACATCGAATGTTGAGTCCCGAGGATAATTTAATTGAAAAGATTTTAATCAAATTTCAATGTACTTACGGATACCTTGTTCGTCTCAAAAGTGCTTTGTTCTGATTAAAACAAAAAGTAAAAATTAATTCTTTTCTATAGCACCGTGTAAGTAATGAAAATTGTACTTAAAAAAAATCTATTGAACGTGCATGATTATTTTTTTCTTGTTAAAATAATCAAGCTACAATTCAATATGGAATTCTGTCGTATTTTCTAAATTAGACAATGCAGTATTTTTGTTTCGTTGAATAATTTCCATTTTCCTCGGAAAAACAGTGCAACTATAAAAAAAAAACCTTTGAGACGAGGCCAATTTTTAATCTGTAAATTTCTCACTTTGGCGAGAAAGTTAATGTACGATCGTTGATTAAGGGTGGAAATAGAGTTACGACAGCGTTTTCTCAATGATTTTCATGAATTTTTTTATAGTATAAAAAATGAATATAATTTATTGAAACTTTGAGAATATTTTATACATATATTCAAGTATATACTATAAAATTTTTAAAGACTTTCCTTGAAAAACACCGAAAATATTAGCGACCCCATATTGCAGGTCACAATCAGATTCAGCATTTTGCGTACATTCTGGAAGCCGCAATTTTCATCTGATATCGAACGAGGTTGGAATTTACTTTTATTATATGTCTCTCTTCTATATGAACCTAATTGCTATCAAAAAAATAGAAAATTGAATTTTTTACAGAGGTCAACACAAAAAATCATGATTTTTTGCCATTTTTTACAAGTTTATTTGCAAAAAAAAATTATTTTGAATAATGATAATATTCCGATTTCAGGTTCATATAGAGCGCAATACTATGAAGAAAGTAACTGCCAATTTTCAAAACGATTGGTTGAAAACTTTTCAAACTAGCGTGTACGCAAGTTCAAAAAAAGTCGTTTTCAGAAAAACGCGTTTGAAAAAATAGTACAAAAAAAAACAAGCAATATGGGGTCGCTAACATCTTCGGTGTTTTTCAAGGGTATTCTTCAAAAAATTCTTCAAAATTTTATAGTATATACTTAAATATATGTATAAAATATTCTCAAAGTTTCAATAAATTATATTCATTTTTTTAACTATAAAAAAATTCATGAAAATCATTGAGAAAACGCTGTCTTAACCCTATTTCCCCCTTTAATGGCTTATAACAATAGAACGAGTCGGAATTTTCATTAAAAATGTTGCGAACATATTTTTCAATAGTTTTACTAACAATTTATGAAATAAAAAAAAATCGATTTTTTGAACCATCTAACCCTATTTCCTCCCGTAATTAACGTCGTAAAGTTTTTCAGGATTTGTCGGCGATTTTCTTCTTTTTTTTTACATCGAACTCGAAAAGTTGAAGCGAGAAAAACTTTAACTATCGTGGTAAATTGACAATCATTAGCATTGAATGTGTCGTTAGGTCGTGACAGTTTACAAAGTTTTAGAGAAAAGCATTTTGACGCGTCAACGTCAAACTTACGTGCTCGCTTAAGATCCTTTGAAACGTTACCAACTTCCGCAAGGAATTTCGACCCTTCGATAGAGTTCCTTATATACCTTCGCGGACTCGCCTTTCAGCTTCGTCCGGTGACTCTTCAGCGATAGTGGCGTGCACGGGCGAGGAGAAGGGGAGGGTTGACTTCAAAAGCTCGAGAGGAAATAAATTACTGTACCAAACTTGAGTAATTATTTATTCAACGAAGGTTTTTTTCAAAATTAATTATCGTCCATCGAGTTGGATCGCTCTGTAATGTTTCATGTACAGGATATCGACGTAATTTCTTTTAATTTCATTTCTTTCTGAATTCATTTCTTTCGTTAATTTTATTTCTTTCTTTCGTTTGAACAAAAAAATACATATTTTGTTTGTCAAAAATACATTTTTGCTTGATAGTGGGTTGCAACGGCGAGGAGAAGGGGAGGGTCGACTTCAAAAGCTCAAGAGGAAATAAATGATTCTACCAAATTTGAGTAATTACTTATGCAGCGAAAGTTTTTTTCAAACTTAATTATCTTCCATCGAGTTGGATCGCTCTGTAATTTCCTCGGACAGGATATCGACGTAAACTATTTTGATTTCATTTATTTCTAAATTCATTTCTTTGATTAATTTCTTTTGTTTCTTCCTTTTGAAAAGAAAAATACACATTTTGCTTGTTTATCAATAATGCATTTTTTTTATCTTACGATAAATATTCCAATGTCATTTAATTATTCGTTCATGAAACATGCGAATTGTGTCGATGACCAATTAGTTCATCTTTTTGAATACTATAATCGATACCTGCCCGTCAAATTGAAGTACGCGTAACAAAATGGACAAATCTGATATTGAAATTTGTTTAAAATTTAGAATGATTTATTTCACAGTGGAAAAGCGTTCTGTGCTGAGAATTCTGTATAGTTAATTTTGTTCTTTTTCTTTTCAAACATACGCAAGCGATAGTCCGAGGTTTTTTAGCATATACAGACTCATTCGAAAGTTGTTCTCGAGGGAAATTGATAAATTCGAAATTTTTTTCGATTTTCTTGTGGGAGAAGGCTCTTAGGGTTGAGAAGTTTCAAGTTCATTGTCGCAAACATTTTGTTAGATAGAATCTTTTTCCGTTCTATTAACAGTAGAGAAATAAAAAATTCGCCCGAATAATAAATAAATTGTGGACATTTAAGGTAGTAGTCTGGTAACTTAAGCTGATTTTCATGTCTTTTTTGGAGGGCGTTTTTTTGTAGGATAATAAAAATGAATTGTTTTGGATATTAAGGATGTTTTTATTTACATATTAAAGATACAAAAAAAAATTTGTTTGAAAAAATTTAATAGTTCATTATTATTATCATTATTGATCGAAGTTGGCACCTCGAAAAAAAAGCGCGTGGGTGGCCCCGGTGACTTTGGCTCTTGATGTTATCTGAAATCAAAAATTCTTGATAATTCTTAATCTATAGACATGTTATTCTGATCGGAACTACTGAAGTTAAATTTCATGGATAAATAACAAAATGACGGGCAAAATAAAAGGACTTTTGTTTCCAACGTCCGCCATTTTCTTATTTATCCATGAAATTTAACTTCAGTAGTTCCGACCAGAATGACATGTCTATAGATTAAGAATTATCAAGAATTTTTTATTTCAAATAACATCAAGAGCCAAAATCACAGGGGCCACCCACGCGCTTTTTTTTCGAAGTGCCAACTTCGATCAATAATAATAATATTAATGAACTATTTATTTTTTTCAAAAAAATTTTTTTTTTGTATCTTTATAATGTAAATAAAAACATCCTAAATATCCAAAACGATTCATTTTCATTTTCCTACAAAAAAACGCCCTCCAAAAAAGACATGACAATCGGCTTAAGTTACCAGACTACTACCTTAAAAGAATCATTGATTATCCACTTAACAAAAAATTGTTAATATACGATAAATAAATTTTTATTAAAATCGCTACATTTTATTTAGAATTATTATTGTTTATATTAAATGTTGTTAATGTGTGTGATATGGTTAATGTTTTTATTTTATCGCATTTCTACTTTATTACGATGAATTAAAGCTCTCATCGGAACCACTTTTTGGTGGCCAAAAATGGGCCGAACAAAAGATCACATTTAACTCCCATGTTCTCGGTCAATTTCGATGCCATAAAAAAAAATCTTTCGTTTCCGTTAATTAAATTTTAGCTCGCACGTGACAGTGGCGTTCTTGTACCAGAGGCAAGTGTGCGTAATCCATCTGTGTTTTCCGGTACGCAATATTTTACGTATCGTATTTCCTGCATATGGAATTTTGCTCGTGTTCACATTTTGTCGATTATATTCGTAGCGTGTATATGAATGGTGATATTCGTGCAAAACATATACGCCAGTGAATTTAATACTCGTGATCAATGTCGCCAAGTGCAACGAGCGATAAATGACCCGAAATAATTAAGTGTGATACGCTCCGAACATTAAATTAGTCGACAATTTTCACAATTACAATTTTTTTTTGTAACAACAAAAGATATCTTTCTCACTTATCGATTTTTTTGCACTGTTTGTTAAGTACAACTATAATGACTGTATTACCTGCACTTTTCCTTCCTCATGGAGGAATCTTTATTGTCGTGAAGAAATATTTTATTTCGAGATTTTCATTCCAGACATCTTAAAATATTCAAAAACGTCGAAACTCATTTTTTTTTAAATGTCTCAATCTTGCCAATTTTGTGTGTGTGTGTGTATGTGTGTGCCTGTAGGTGTGTGAGAGAGAGACAAAGAGAGAGAGAGTAGCATTCCGTATTTTGAAAACGACCGTACTGAGACAAAAAAGTGTTTGGATTGACTAAATCGGCATTCACCCTCGTGCAAACGAATTTTTAGTTGATACTACAAATATTTTGTTTGTCGTAAGGATATTTTAGTCAAATGATCCTAATAATTATTGAAGAAATTAATAATTTATTTGTACTAACTTAAAATTGGTTTGAACGAGTGTGAACGACGATTTCGCCAATCCAACACACATTTTTTTTTACTTCGATCTCGCTTAAACTTTGCACACATTTTGATCATCAAACACAGTTTGTTTGTTGAATTTTTTTTTAAAGTTCACACGGGTGTGAAATTTCAACCCCGAATTTTCACGAGTTATCGTAATAAATTTCAAATATATGAGCATCAAAAAAATCTGGATTCAAAATTTTCCATTACTTTACAAAAAAAAAAAAAAATTGTCGTTTGGCTCTCGCGGTAGAAAGTGTCATCGGCTGTGATGGGAGTGACGCTCGTACGGAATTACACACAAAAAAATAAAATAAAATAAAACCCAAACAAAATAAAAGATAAGGGCAAAAAAATATTAATTAAAGTTGCTATAGCGCGAAGTGCGATATCGCGAATTCTACTTTCCCAAGTTGACGTACAATCCCTCATTGTCACGATGCGCTCTCGCTACACGACGATCTTTTAAGAAAAACTGTTTATATCTTTCATGGAACCTTCTTTGATACGTGCATTTATATACATACATATACATATATACACGAGAGTGATAAAAACTGATAGAACCAGGTATAATCCGGTTTTATGCTCTGATTACGCTCCTCTCGCTTCGCACATATATTGGCAAATGGTAGAGGCATAACAAAAAAACCGCTTCTAAAATGAATAATTAAGGTAGTAGTCTGGTAACTTAAGCCGATTTTCATGTCTTTTTTGGAGGGCGTTTTTTTTGTAGGAAAACAAAAATGAATCGTTTTGGATATTTAGGATGTTTTTATTTACATATTAAAGATATAAAAACAAATTTTTTTGAAAAAAATTAGTAGTTTATTATTATTATTATTATTGATCGAAGTTGGCACCTCGAAAACAAAGCGCGTGGGTGGCCCCGGTGATTTTGGCTCCTGATGTTATCTGAAATAAAAAATTCTTGATAATTCTTAATCTATAGACATGTCATTCTGGTCGGAACTACTGAAGTTAAATTTCTTTTTATTTTACAACCCCTTCTTTGCTAAAATACAAGGACTTTTTTTTCCAAAGTCCGCCATCTTGTTATTTATCCACGAAATTTAACTTCAGTAGTTCCGACCAGAATGACATGTCTATAGATTAAGAATTATCAAGAATTTTTGATTTCAGATAACATCAAGAGCCAAAATCACCGGGGCCACCCACGCGCTTTTTGTTCGAGGTGCCAACTTCGATCAATAATAATAATAACATACTACTAAATTTTTTCAGAAATTTTTTTTTTTTGTATCCTTCATATGTAAATAAAAACATCCTAAATATCCAGAACGATTCATTTTTATTTTCCTACAAAAAAACGCCCTCCAAAAAAGACATGAAAATCGGCTTAAGTTATCAGACTACGATTAAAAAAAAAAATGTTTTCTTTTAAAATAATGCATTGATGAATCGTAATATTACTCCCGATAACTGAAAGCTATTATCTTTTACATCCAATTTAACCGAGTCATTATGTGAAAAATAGCAAATTCACTATTCGCATCCTCGTTACACGCTTCGTTTACCTTCGATTATACTTTCAAAACTACTAGATAGTAAGAAAACATGCAATTTTCATGTATGATCCGCTGTGAAAATCGGCAAAAAAACGAACAACGCAAATTGATGGTTGATTTTGTTGGCTCAAGTTCTCGTTTTATCGCCTTCAAGTGATAAACGACACAGTTATTGGCAGCTTAATGATCAGTGCCAGGAACAACATTTTTTTGTCTTTCTTTCTTTCATTTTTAATACTGTTAATAATATTTTTTAATAGAAAAAATCTATTTTATTGAAAAACAGTGTTAACTTAATGAGGTTTACTAAATCATCATCATTTGCCACGAGAAAAAATGAATTTTTACGAGATAACATTTTTGATTTAGTCAAAAAAGAAATAATAAAGACCTGGAACACCTGTGAGAATTAAGCAGCTCGGGGTTCGTTAAAATTTTTCATTGCCACCCATCCGTAAAGTTTCACACGCTACAATACAGCTGTAAGATGCCAATGACTGTTCCAATCCTCCGATCTCTGTCATCTCATATTGCCACTTTCGTTCTTGTAACGCTCGAGGTTGTTATCACGGCTTTCATCGTATATCGAAACTCTCGCGATGCAACAACGGTGCCATTGTTCGTGGCGATTGTTAGACGACGCGGAAGCGGAATAATATGTCTATCGCAGACTCTCGATTCCCCGTGTGGATAGGATTATATTCTCGGTACAATGGCGAATGAAATATTGTCGAGGGTGTTTGGGGTAATCGTCTCATTCATGTGCAATCCAAATTTGAGACATGTTATTTTTATTTTATATCGTTACTTTGACTACGCTACTTGACTCTTCCAAAGTTTCAGACAGGATTCTCTATGAAGTTGAAATAAAAAAAACCTGAAAATATTACTCATTTGAAGAGGGCCGATAATTCACCGATATTAATCGAACTCACGAACCGACAGAATGTACCCAAATTTTCGTCCAAACGCCATTTCTAAACTAGCGTACAGAATGATTTGAAACTTGGTTAAGGAATTTGAGATACCTCTGTCTACATCGTAAGAACCAGAGAACGTTAAAAGTCAAAATAGAATATACATTTTCCGCTAAAAACTAATCGTTTATGTAGACCGATATTCAGTAACATGGTTTTACAACATATTTTGAATGAAACACAAAAATTGGATCGAAACAAATAACAGAACTGAAAGAATTCGAAGAAAAATCGGTCTTTTTTAAGATGTTTATTTGGCAAGTGGCCAACTACTGTGCCGGCTATCGAAAGTTACAGTAACGTTGGAGAAAGAAAGAGTCCCACAGCTGGTTCAACATATGGTTTCATCATAAATCTCACTATATCATTGAAACCGGGGTCAAGTCGATCGTTGTACTATGCTTCGTGAAATTTCCTCGCACTGTCATTGTTGTCATATACGCAACAAGTTCCAGCATTCGCAAGTAGACGTTCTTTATATGTTAGGATCGTGCAAATGTATGACGAGACGCAGCAGCATTTGTTAACGCACGAACAGCAAAAAGTGAGAGGCAAACAAGAGAATAAACAAATTCACGAATGAAGAGTTTGACCGTACATATTCGTATGTACGAGGTCTGTTCAAAAAGTATCGCGAATTTTGAATTTCCGCGGGCTACGTATATTCGATTTTCGATTTTTTTTGTGGCGTTACGTTGGTACTCGTGTCCCTCACTTATGCTGAAAAAATTGGTCATTTTTAATGTTTAGTTAATTGTTGACAGCTGTTTTGGTTAGACGTGTTTTGGCTTGTCTTCGATTTTTGACTATTCCAAAAAGGCAGCTTCCATTGCGATGATTGAGCTTTGGTTTCCACGTCGTAACCATAAACCCATGATTCGTCACCAGTTATGACCCTCTGGAGCAAATTTGGGTCGTCGCGGACCGAGGCCAACAGCTCCTTAGCAATGTTAACGCGACACTGTTTTTCTTCGAAATTGAGCAATTGTGGCACGAATTTCTCGGCGACCCGTTTCATGCCCAAATCATTGGTAAAAATCGAATAGCACGAGCCAATCGATAAGTTTAGTTCCTCGGCAAATTCTCTAACGGTGATTCGACGATCGGCCAATATTATTTTCTTCACTTCGTCAATGTTTTTCGTCTGTTGTTGATGTGCTCGGGCGTCCGGAACGCATTTCGTTGTTCGCATCTTCTCGGCCCTCTGAGAGGGCCGAGAAGATGCGAACCGGTGACCGAACGAACCAAAATCACCGGGCCGGTGATTTTGTACCGACGATAAACGTTGCTTTGGTCCAAGGTAGCTTCACCATATGCCACAGTCAACATTCGGAATGCGTCCGCGCACTTAATTTTGTTTTTCACACAAAATTTCATACAGATTCTTTGATCCATTTTTTGGAATAGGCAAAAATCGAAGACAAGGCAAAACACGTCTAACCAAAACAGCTGTCAATGATTAACTAAACATTCAAAATGGCCGATTTTTTCAGCATAAGTGAGGGACATGAGTACCAACCTAACGCCACAAAAAAATCGAAAATCGAATATACGTAGCCCGCGGAAATTCAAAATTCGCGATACTTTTTGAACAGACCTCGTGTAGGAAGAAATAGAAAAAGGTTTGTTAATAACGGAATGATTATTTGTGGCAAGGCCATTCATTGGAACGCGCCGGCCGCTGTAGCCGGATGTTACATAAAATTTAAGGAATTCGTCCAATTCAACGGTCTATTCCCTATCGTCATATGTTATATAACATACAGCATATAATATGTAATGTAATATATATCTGAAAGGCAAAGTTGTTTGTATCCGATTTTTTGAGCATCCGTGTCCTGGGGGTCTGTCGCTTGGCAAAAAAACCGTCTTAGAAATTTTTTTAAGCCAGTTTTATACTTTAGGAAATACAAACGATAGTTTGATTCGCGCAAAAAATATATTAAGGAACCATAGATATTGGTCAGTCGTGACGCAACTAAACGTTCAAATCGCGAATATTTTATTAAACGAGTAACTAAAATTAATTTAGTGTTCACCGAGGCTAAAAAGTAGCTTTAGTATGCTGCGAATAAAAAAAATATAGCATAAAAATTACCTTCTTTTATCTTTGCCTGTAACTTTAGTTGCTGCTCTGACTTACACTTTTCCCGACGACAGCTTTCAAGAATAGAAATAGTGTTTTTTTTCGGGACAAAAGCAGTGATACGTATAGCAATATTTTCATCGTATTGAGCATAAAATAATATATTTAGCATGGTTAAAAAGTAACGGTTAAGGTGGAAGTAGGTTTTTGTGAAAAGGACGTACCTAACCATAAAATGCAGGAACGTTGGCAACAGTGCACCTGGCATATGCCCTCATACGTTTATGTATGTATATATATATAGGTTTTAAACCTCATTAAACTCATGATAACTCCCAAAATGCTACTGTGCAAAAGTTTTTTTTCTTAAAGAAGATACTCTGTTCAGAAATTCTGTTTAAATCCTGAAAAAACGAAAAACACATTCGTTTAGGTATTTCAGCTTGAAAAATAGAAAATGATCTAGCCAACATTAGGGTGGATCAAATAAAATGACTAATTTTTTTTTTCCTCGATATAATGAAAAATGTATTGTCTGGCATCTCAAAAAAACCCTTTGCAAGTATGAGCCCCTCATATTTAAATTAACAAGTCCCTCATCGCGAATTTTCATTTCCCATTTAAATAACATGGAAACATTCTTTTTTAACTTTGGAATTTTATTAGACTTAAACCATTGATGTTAGGAGAGTCTTTTAGCACATTTTTGTAGAACATTTGATGCTCTACAAAAAAGCTCTCTTGTGGCTAATCGATAAAAGTAACCGTACAAAAAATAATCGGTGATAATTAGCTCTGGATTCTACTTATCTCGTTGATTAGTAAATAAATTTCAAATTAAAAAAAATTTTAGTTATCAATATGAATAAATATGCTACTAATATATATTACTAATATATTACTAATATACTAATATGCTACTAATATATTACTAATTGTTTTCAAACAAATATGAGAGAATCCAGAGGTAATTATCACCGATTATTTTTTGTACGGTTACTTTTATCGATTAGACACAGGAGAGCTTTTTTGTAGAGCATCAAATGTTCTACAAAAATGTGCTAAAAAACTCTGGTACATCGAAAGTTTAAGTCTAATAAAGTTCTAAAGTTAAAAAAAAATGTTTCCATGTTATTTAAATGGGAAATGAAAATTCACGATGAGGGACCTCTCAATTTAAATATGAAGTGCTCATATTTGCAGAGGGTTTTTTTTGAGATGCCAAACAATACATTTTTTATTATATTGAGGAAAAAAAAAATTAGTCATTTTATTTGACCCACCCTAGCCAACATACATCCTTAACGCTTTTTCCTGAAAGATTCTTAAAAAAAACCCGTTCTTCCGCATTTTTATTAAACATTCGTGAATATACTATAATGCTTTTTAAGGATTTTAGTATATCCTTAAGAAGTAATAAGTCGGAAGATTTATAACCACACTCCGTGCATTTTTTATTTTTATCTTTTGCTGATTTTAGAGTTACTCTCACGACCTAAAAATAGAGATATAGGAATGAGTCAAAAATCATTTCCTAAGTTTATGCAGGGCTTTTTCGAAACGCTTCAAACGTACATATCGTTAGGAGAGAGCCAGTTGACATTTTAGCATTTTTTTGCTTCTGACAATATGGGTTTTCTTGCGTTTGACTTTTACAACGCGTATTAAGGTAGTAGTCTGGTAACTTAAGCCGATTTTGATGTCTTTTTTGGAGGGCGTTTTTTTTGTAGGAAAATAAAAATGAATCGTTTTGGATATTTAGGATGTTTTTATTTACATATTAAAGATACAAAAAAAAATTTGTTTGAAAAAATGTAATAGTTTATTATTATTATTATTGATCGAAGTTGGCACCTCGGAAAAAAAGCGTGTGAGTGGCCCCGGTGATTTTGGCTCTTGATGTTATCTGAAATCAAAAATTCTTGATAATTCTTAATCTATAGACATGTCATTCTGGTCGGAACTACTGAAGTTGAATTTCATGGATAAATAACAGAATGGCGGACTTTTGAAATAAAAACTTTTTTTTTTAAAGTCCGCCATTTTGTTATTTATCCATGAAATTTAACTTCAGTAGTTCCGACCAGAATGACATGTCTATAGATTAAGAATTATCAAGAATTTTTTATTTCAGATAACATCAACAGCTAAAATCACCGGGGCTAACCACGCGCTTTTTTTTCGAGGTGCCAACTTCGATCAATAATAATAGAAATATTAATAAACTATAAAATTTTTTCAAAAAAATGTTGTTTGTATCTTTAATATGTAAATAAAAACATCCTAAATATCCAAAACGATTCATTTTTATTTTCCTAGAGAAAAACGCCCTCCAAAAAAGACATGAAAATCGGCTTAAGTTACCAGACTACTACCTTAAAAGAATCATTGATTATCCACTTAACAAAAAATTGTTAATATACGATAAATAAATTTTTATTAAAATCGCTACATTTTATTTAGAATTATTATTGTTTATATTAAATGTTGTTAATGTGTGTGATATGGTTAATGTTTTTATTTTATCGCATTTCTACTTTATTACGATGAATTAAAGCTCTCATCGGAACCACTTTTTGGTGGCCAAAAATGGGCCGAACAAAAGATCACATTTAACTCCCATGTTCTCGGTAAAAAGCCTGTACGATAAAAAATATCCTGTTAATTACGAATTTGATTGGGTTTATTCTGAAAAATTTAAAAAAATCCACGTGAAATGGAAAAAAACGATGAAATTAATAAAACAAATCTGTATGTGATCTGATTTACCTTATATACGTACTGATTCAGATTTTGAAATGTCTTTTTGTGTCGTAAGCAGGATAATTAAAACGAAAATGGGCCAATTATAACAAATTGCTTATTGCCTTTTGAACTAGTCGATATTGATCAATTTTGAAAGTTCAAAGACGTAAATTTCATCCTATTTTGGTGGTATAATTACTGCTCAATGAGACAAAATAGCACTAGCAATGTAGAAATGGTTATACATATCCAGGGTATATATATTGCAAAAACCAATCTTATTTTTCGACTCGGACAGTTAAACTCCATATCCAAGTATATAACATAGGAAACCCGTTCGGATCTCCGCGTTTTCTCGCCTAATACATGGAATAGTAGGTGTGACGTCGACAGGGAGTTATGCTCATTCGAGCGAAGTGAACGAGCTCGCACAATTTAGAAATCGATTTTTCAATCACTTGGCCTTGAGCCATTGCTATACGATCGACTGCTCTGCATTAAAGATATATTACAAACAATTCTAATGTATTCGAGAATTCATTGAGACTCCACGACTCTCATTGCTTTTATTAAAGGGGGTATTTATTTTCATACGTCATATCAAACGCAAAATTCCTTCTCATCCTACTTCGATATGATCGAACTGATTGGATAGACACAAAAATAACCATTTTTTTAATCACCAGGTATCAATTATTAATTTTTGTAAAAATAAAACGAGATAATCCTCATTTTTTTGCATTATTCCTTCCTCATAGAGGATGCTTTGTTTTTATGACATTTCTTTTGCCCCTAATGGCAATGTGTTAAAAATTTGTTAAAACATCGAAAACAATTTTCTATATTTAACTACAGATAACGAATAATTTATATTCTTAATTAACAATTAATTTGTGGCTAATCACATTAAAATGCGCTGCCAGTCTGTTCGTCGTCGCGTGACAATTAATAACCGGTCGTTGCGATGATCATCCTGATATGCGCAATAGAAGAGAAAAAAAAAAGAAGGAAGAGACCGACAAATAAAAAAATATGTTGCATAACGACAATCATCGTTGAGCATTATTTTTTAATTACGAAGCGGAGAAAGTATAGAAGTCGGGTAGAAGTTTATCGCCCCCTTGCGTTGTACGATTATATATTATATTTTTATACGCATGGTGACCAATTTTTTTATTTTACCGGTTGTTGCCCAGGGATCACTTCGTGCAAAACTTGGCTTTGCGTCGGGAATTGTAATGGAAAAAAAAATTCTTCAAACATTACGATGCGCTATGTTATACAGAGAATTTTATTTATAGTAAACAAAAAATACGAATTTATTGGCTTAACTGTATTGAATAATTCTAGTTTTTCTTTTCTAATGGATTTCAAATTTTTTCTTGTATCATCTTGTATCAATTGCTCTAGGTATATTAGGAAAAAGTTTCATTCGGTATTTCAGAAATTCTGTCGTGATCGCTTACATATATGAGCCATTCCTCATCAATTTCACCAAAATCCGATCCATAAGGTGGTAGTCTGGTAACTTAAGCCGATTTTCATGTCTTTTCTGGAGGGCGTTTTTTTGTAGGAAAATAAAAATGAATCGTTTTGGATATTTAGAATGTTTTTATTTACATATTAAAGATACAAAAAAAAATTTTTTTGAAAAAATGTAATAGTTTATTATTATTTTTATTATTGATCGAAGTTGGCACTTTGAAGCTGGCAGCCCGGGTCCTAACTTTTTTTCTACCGAACCGATTGCCTTCAAATTTTAACAGGCTACTCTACACACTTATAGTTCTCGTCGGAACTACCGAGAAATTTTTTCACCCCTAACTTTTTATTTTCCAACCCCTTCTTTTCTAGTCCTTTTATTTTAGCAAAGAAGGGGTTGTAAAATAAAAAGTTAGGGGTGAAAAAATTTCTCGGTAGTTCCGACGAGAACTATAAGTGTGTAGAGTAGCCTGTTAAAATTTGAAGGCAATCGGTTCGGTAGAAAAAAAGTTAGGACCCGGGCTACCAACTTCGAGGTGCCAACTTCGATCAATGATAATAATAATAATAAACTATTAAAATTTTTCAAAAATTTTTTTTTTTGTATCTTTAATATGTAAATAAAAACATCCTAAATATCCAAAACGATTCATTTTTATTTTCCTACAAAAAAACGCCCTCCAAAAAATACATGAAAATCGGCTTAAGTTACCAGACTACTACCTTAAGCAGTATTGACTACAGTCAGTACTGGGATGGGTGACCGATTAGCCACTGACTTGTACCACAGTTTCCCCGTGCCCTTGTGCAAATGCCAAACAGTAGTAAATTAGGAAAGAGTGGGAGGGATCTCAAAGATCGAACAAAGTGAAGGGTTAGTAAAAAAATGATGGGTCGTAAAACCCCGAAATGGTATACGTTGGAATAAGACAAATAAACATAAAAGATTAATTCATTTATATCGTGTAAATCGATGATTTGAAAAAAAACTAATCGATGACGCAAGAACGAGTATATGTAGTTCAGCACTGGATGAAAGTACATATGGATGCACAGATATGTACATCGATTGGTGGAATCAATCGAGGGGCAATCGTACTCAACCTCTACATCTCGTCCGCCACGACCTAATTATAGGATTGATTGGAATTCCGAGCTATCCATAGCAATCGCCACTTTGACCAACTGCATACGTCAATTAAACCTCATGAATCTCGTTTTCCCTTCGCATCATTGCAATTACCAGAACTGTTCTAATAAGCAAAAAAATAAATAATATAACGTTGTCGATGTAAAATTCCACTTAATAAATTGCGTTAGAGATTACGAAGCGTTAGAAATTTTCTGAATTCTCACTATTATTTTTAATTGTTGGTTCATTTTTTTCCCTATTACATTGGTCCTCGCATCATTTTACAAATTCATTCGATCAATTGTAAATCAATAAATATGCGATAAAATATAATTTTATAAAATTGAGGAATCAAAGAATGATTTTAAACGAGTAGTTAATAAGGTTCACGTTTGTGTCTTGCCGGAAAAGCTATTTTCTTTCGTCACGCGTGTCACCACAAACACATATATATTAGGGTGGTCCTTATATGCGGTCAAAATTTATTTATTTTTCCCAACGGCCAAAAATCGTTTCTATGTGGTCCAAAAATAATGTCTGTTGAAGAGTTTTTCTTAATTTTAATATCAACCAGTGCCGGTAACCGCTTAAACTTATAAATGCGAAATTTAGATCTTTATAAATCGTGGCGATGAATCGTGACGATGAATATAATGTCAGTTTACGTGAAAGCTTGGTTCACGTCTCCAATTGCAGCTGTAGCTCCAAATCACGACTTGAATTTTTTGAAAAAACTATGTGATTACAAAGTTCATGATGAAAAGCTCTCTCGTGTAGGAATAAATAAATTTAAGAACCATTCATGGTACCTTTATCCGGAAACATCTGCAATGTCTTTTTTTGATGAAAAATTATCAGTCGACGTGAAACGGAAAATGGTATTTGCTTTGAATGCGAATAACGCAATTGATGGAGAGGGTTTTAAATGAATCCAGATTTCATTGCCAGAAATTAATACCTTGTATGATAAAGAGATTGATTATTTTATAACATCGCAATCACTGATTTTTTTTGAAAGATTCATATTAATAAAGACTTTTTGACAATCGCTCCTGCTATGTGGCTTGGAAATGAATATTTTGAAAAGGGTCTAGAAATAGTAAAAAATTTGAAAATAGTCAACGATACTGCTGAAAGAGCTGTTCATCTCATGGAAGATTACAATAATATTTTAACAAGAAATAAAGAACAAAAACAGTTTCTACGACAAGTCATTACAGAATATAGAAACAAGTATCCTGATGCTAAAAAACAAGTTATTATTTAGCTTACTACTTTTACCACTAAAACTGTTCCTAATTAAAATAATTGAAAGTAATGTTAAATCAATTTTGTTATAAATCAATAATATATTTTAGACAGCGTGATGGATCTTGTTTAGTTGCAACAAAATTATCTGATTTAAACTAAATAAACTAATAAAACAAAATCACTGTTTCATAAATAAACTGGTTTTTGAAGAAAATGAATGAAAGATTTCTCGTTAAGAATTTATTTTTCCAAAAAAAAAACTTTACTTCGCTTTTTCCGATAATCTTGTATTTTACTAGATATTTCAAGAAAATTGATTCGATTAATAATATTGAGAAGGATCCAAATTCTCAGCTGAAAATTGAATGGACTCAATCTTGAAAATATTTTTTAAAAATAGAGCTTTTAACAACATTTCTACATGAACAAAATTCAATTTTTCGAAAAATATCTGAAAAAAAATTAATTTCTTCCAACAATTTGGTATTTTCCTACTGAAATATGGGGTTTCGGGGAGTGATAATGATGATAATAAAGTTTTGTCCAAAAATATCTATAAGAAAAAATAATTTTTGCAAATATATGTTTGAGAAAATTTCATTTTTTCAAACAAATTGATGTTTTATGACTAAAATACGCATGTTTCGGAAAAAATTGATTCAAACTTTTTTACAGCGAATTTGATTTTCTACAAAAAAGCTCTCTTACATTTTTTTCGAGAATTCAAAGTTTTAGTAGTTATGAACGAAAAACAAATTGAATTCATCGCCACGATTTATAAAGATCTAAATTTCGCATTTATATGTTTAAGCGGTTACCGGCAAGGGTTAATATTAAAATTAAGAAAAACTCTTCAACAGACATTATTTTTGGACCACATAGAAACGATTTTTGGCCGATGGGAAAAAAAAAATTTTGTCCGCATATAAGGACCACCCTAATATATATATATATATATATTTTTTTTTTCTAATATTCTATATTACATATTGTATGCAGGTAATAAACGTCGCTATATTCGGTAACGACGCGCCATGCACTTAATTATGATAATAAAGCGCGTTTAGAGGCGGCAGTAGACGTAACGAAACGTAGCGTCGTGATCCACCTTACGCTCGTAGACGTCACTTTAATTGGACAGCGTACGGACATGTGTTCGTACGGGACATCAATTAAGGTGTCGGCGACGGGCTTTGTTCGAGATCGCTCTGATCGTACCGTTAGCTGTACATATAATGTATACTCGTACATATCGTTATGATTATGGGAAACAGATTCAATTAAATATGAACGATGTTCACGTAACAAGATATTGATTTTCGACTTGCACAGATGGCCATGATTTCACAGACGTGATTTTCCGATGTTACGCATTCCGATGGCGCCGCATTTTAAATATATTGACGTTAAAAATTCGGAAAAAAATGGTTTCACAAAAAGCTTTTTGTATGAGGAAGCAATACGAGGTCTGTTCAAAAAGTATCGCGAATTTTGAATTTCCGCGGGCTACCTATATTCGATTTTCGATTTTTTTGTGGCGTTAGGTACTTATGCTGAAAAAAATCGGCCATTTTGAATGTTTAGTTAATTGTTGACAGCTGTTTTGGTTAGACGTGTTTTGGCTTGTCTTCGATTTTTGCCTATTCCAAAAAATGGATCAAAGAATCTGTATCAAATTTTGTGTGAAAAACAAAATTAAGTGCGCGGACGCATTCCGAATGTTGACTGTGGCGTATGGTGAAGCTACCTTGGACCAAAGCAACGTTTATTGGTGGTACAAAATGTTCTCAAAGGGCCGAGAAGATGCGAACAACGAAATGCGTTCCGGACGCCCGAGCACATCAACAACAGACGAAAACATTGATGAAGTGAAGAAAATAATATTGGCCAATCGTCGAATTACCGTTGGAGAAGTTGGTGAGGAACTAAACATATCGATTGGCTCGTGCTATTCGATTTTTACCAATGATTTGGGCCTGAGACGGGTCGCCGCGAAATTCGTGCCAAAATTTCTCAATTTCGAACAAAAAACAGTGTTGCGTTAACATTGCTAAGGAGCTGTTGGACTCAATCCGCGACGACCCAAATTTGCTCCAGAGGGTCATAACTGGTGACGAATCATGGGGTTATGGTTATGACGTGGAAACCAAAGCTCAATCATCGCAATAGAAGCTGCTTTTTTGGAATAGGCAAAAATCGAAGACAAGCCAAAGCACGTCTAATCAAAACAGCTGTCAACAATTAACTCAACATTCAAAATGGCCGATTTTTTCAGCATAAGTAAGGGACATGAGTACCAATCTAACGCCACAAAAAAATCGCAAATCGAATATACGTAGCCCGCGGAAATTCAGAATTCGCGATACTTTTTGAACAAACCTTGTACATTGTTTCGCAGTCAATACTGATACGGGTAACCGCCTAGTCACTGGCTTGCACACCGACTACCGAGCTGGGTGGCAGTTATTCTGAGGTTCCGATTGTAATACAACTGAGACTCAGTAAAATATAGCTGCCACTATCGGCAGCTACACCCTGTGCAGAAATTACGGTAGGGATCCAACCGAATCCCTGTGATTATCTCTACCCTCTCCGGTAACACTCCGACTAGATATCGGATCGGATCCTAACAAGGAAACGTCACGCTTGTAAATTGGATACCGATAGGGATTCTTCCGATTGTATTCCTAACTGTATCCAACCCGGATCTTATAGGATTCTTAAAGAATTGTATGGGATATTTGACAGAATCCTTAGATGATTTCACAGGGTGATAAAATTGCTCATGATTGTTTGATCGACGTAATATATCTTTTCATATTTGTCCATCCCTTTGCAATTGTTCGGTGACAAAATAAAATATAAAAAATAACAATTCGAAATTAGGTAAATAACTTCAAAAATAAAAATAAACATTTGATTAGTTTCTGTGGGTGTATATCACTTTAAGCCCGAAGTCGACACTCGGTTACTCGGTATCAATCTGAGCGAGTCTACCGATTCTTATAGCCCGGGAGTCCTCGATCGTTGACGCGAAAACCTCACTACGCTCGCCACCTAGTGGCAGATTGAAAAACTTCTTCGCGAGAAACTAATCGGGATACAACCCGAAATCCAGCTGGGATCCTAGAAGGAAATTCTTTGTTGAAATCCCAAAAAATTATCGATCGGTATTCTACGGGAAAATGACATCAAGTCCGATGACTGAAACCAAAAATTTCAATTTACACATTTGAAGTTTTGCCGTTCAGCGCTAATCGGGATACAACCCGGGATCCACTTGGAATCCGGAGAGGAATCCTTTGATAGGGAGTCCCTAACAAATCCTGACCGGGGTTTGTCAGGTAGAACTCCAAAAACTCACGAAAATTGTCTGTGAAATGAAAATAGAGTAAGGAGAATCTCGCGTCCGGGTCTGCAAGTAACACCAACGGAATACAACCGAACCAAATTAAAACACTTTTCCACGATTAATTGGTTTTTTTTCGGCCATACTCCACTTCGTTAATTTCGCAGATATAGCAACAATCAAATGCTCGTTAATTAAGGTTTTTATGTTTTATGGCTGGAAACGGGGACACCCCAGAAAATTTCTGCACGGGATGTTGCGACGGGCCATTTTTCAATATACTGTACGATAATGATTATATTATATACGGTACATATGCAGACAACGAGTGACGAGCTCTCGAATACATGACATTCGATTGGGCAACAGAACTAGAAAAAAAGAAAGAATATTAACGAGACGTTTGCTTCACAACAAATGACTAAATCATTTAACTTCTTCTCCTAGCTTCGTCTTCTACTTTCAGTCTTTCCCGATGTTACATTGTTTCGTATAATGGACCTATACTTTCTATGCTATATATAATTACAAAATCGTTATTTATTATATGTATGTATTGCTGGTAGTAGTTTTCGTATGAATCGAGCTGTTTGAAATTTTTCTTTGTTTTTTCGTCAGTGAACTAATTAATTTCACGCTGAAGCTCTAATAAACATTGGATGTCTGTTGTGCAAGTGCCTCTCGAGGATCCATAAATGCGAGAGGAAATTTGATAAATTAACGTTTCAATATTTTGTTACTGTTACACAATATTTTCCTTGAACAAGCATCTGGTAATACTATCGCAGCAAGTCATTTATCATTTGTAGTACATAACTATTTCATTAAATTTGCCTATTGGAACTAAATGGCCATTCGTACATTTTTCTTTTAACAGATGACGGAACATGTCATGTTGAAAATATGTATTTGGGCAGTGTAGTCAACACGTAGCGTGGAGAAATTATAGGGGCTGGTGATGTGTAACGTTTTTCTGCGATTCAATGTAATTTTGTAAACACGAGTCTCACAATTGGATCTCTTTAAGTTTTAGCGAAATTGCACAATTTCCATGCTTCAATTGTTCGATTTTTGTTTGATTTATTTTGATTTGATTTTTTTTTCAGAAATTAAAAAAAAACGAGAATGGGGCCCAAAGACGAGACAACGATGTTCCTTCTGTGCATCATTTTGCCTGCCAGTTTAGCCATATCATCTTCCTGGAGGCCTATCGTGCCAGCTCAATTGAGCACAAGTATACTTCATCAAGAGGCGGCTTACGGCAACGCAGGTTACCTACCGTCTTACAATAACGATGATTCCCCGTTGGTTCATCAACAGATTCATTCCCAACAGAATGACGATCAATGCGCCCTCTATAAAGTCGCGATGAATCAACAGTTGTACTTTGAGGTGAGTTTCGAGTGATTAAAATGATTTTATCGTTATAAAAGATTCGACCACGTGTCCATTAGCTTCGTAGATGACGGAAAAAAAATATCAGTTCAAAATCGATCAAATTATTGTCAGTAAAAAATGAAAACGTTGCGAATTTAAACTTTGACATCGCTTCTTGCTGGTTTTCAACGATTTACAAATCTCTGAAAAGTATGGTGCGGGTTATTTTGTTGTTGTCACTTCATAATATAGTTTGATTATAGACAAGGTAATAAAAATAACGATGGTGAATCTATTCCGATTATAATCACACCGACAAGCACCTCTCACGTGTATCTTATGTGCTCTCGTGATTCGACTACTGCACTCAGCACTGTTAGCGAATTCTCGTAATTATTGGAAACGCGTTCGAGCACATTCTATCCTGTTGGATTTCTATACACCTATGGCTAATTTCATACCAAATTCACCGGTTTCCACAAATTTCATTATTCTTAAGGTAGTAGTCTGGTAACTTAAGTCTTAAGTCTTTTCATGTCTTTTTTCGAGGGCGTTTTTTTGTAGGAAAATAAAAATGAATCGTTTTGGATATTTAGGATGTTTTTATTTACATATTAAAGATACAAAAAAAAATTTGTTTGAAAAAATTTAACACTTTATTATTATTATTATTGATCGAAGTTGGCACCTCGAAGTTGGCAGCCCGGGTCCTAACTTTTTTTCTACCGAACCGATTGCTTTGAAATTTTAACAGACTACTCTACGCACTTATAGTTCTCGTCGGAACCACCGAGAAATTTTTTCACCCCAAACTTTTTATTTTACAATCCCTTCTTCGCTAAAGTCCTTTTATTTTAGCAAAGAAAGGGTTGTAAAATAAAAGGTTAGGGGTGAAAAAATTTCTCGGTGGTTCCGACGAGAACTATAAGTGTGTAGAGTAGACTGTTAAAATTTGAAAGCAATCGGTTCGGTAGAAAAAAAATTAGGACCCGGGCTGCCAACTTCGAGGTGCCAACTTCGATCAATAATAATAATAATAATAAACTATTAAATTTTTTCAAACAAATTTTTGTTTGTATCTTTGATATGTAAATAAAAACATCCTAAATATTCAAAACGATTCATTTTTATTTTCATACAAAAAAACGGCCTTCAAAAAAAACATGAAAATCGGCTTAATTACCAGACTACTACCTTAATACAAACGATATTTTTTAAATACTTTTCACCACAGTCAACAGACCCTCAATTAGTTTCGTTTTTTTTTTTACACTTGGCATTTCAAAGTTATTTTTTTATCACAGTTGCAACGAAAAATATTGACGGATCAAAGTGAACGTCTGCAAGTGGCCCTTTATGTGGATAATAACAAAATTTGATCACGCTATTAGGTTGATTTTTTTTCAATCTCAAAGTATCGAAATCAGTTTTTTTTTATGTTGAGAAACAAGAAAAAACACATTCTGAATTTTTAAGTGGACAAAAGGAAAAGTTTTACTCGTAACTAATCACATGGTAATCTCTTTAAGATTTTATGTGATTGAAGTTCGAGACGTTGAAAGTTGAGAAAGTTGCAAACAATTTTTATAACACTCAATACAATATACGTTAAGGTGAGCCCTTTCCCCCGCCCCTGCGCACTAGCAAGTGCGAGCGACATAGAAAAACGTTGCTAATGCATTTTTCTCGGCGACGGCTTAATCGGATGGAAGAGTGTGTATGGATTTTTTTAGGCTACGTTGAACTTTAGCCTCTCCTTAAGAGCATGTGTAAAACGATGAGAAGATCCAAGACTGTCGGTATAGTGGAAACCATTGAAATATGGGTAACATTCAAGGTAAATGCCCCGAATACGCAAGTTAATCGTACCAGAAACGATGTATTTTGGTATTGTAACCTCGAATTTGTCAAGTAGATCTCCAAAAACTTAGGAAAATTGTCTGTCAAGTGCAAATTGAGTAAGGAAAATTTTACGTCCGGGTCTGCAAGTAGCGCCAGCGTAACATAAACGAACTAAAGTAAAATACGTTTCCACGATTACTTGTTTTTCTTCGACCAAACTCCACTTTGTTAATTTTGCAGATACAGCAACAAATAAATGCTCGTTAATTAGGGTTTTTATCCGTCTACATCGTAAGGGTAACATTTTTGGGAATTACGTTATGCAATAATTATGATACCCAATTTGCTTGAGACCTGTTCTCTTGAGCTGAAAATGTACATTTCTATTTTGAATTTTTATATTTTCTAGTCTTTACGATATAAATAAAGGTGTCCAGAATTACTTGATCGAATTTCAATTCATTCGATTTGATAGTTTAGTAATGGCGTATGGCCCAAAAATTTCAATGCGGTTGTGTCGGTAATACAGATATTTCACATGCTCTCAATGAAAACAAAGGAATTTCAAGGCGTGGAAAGCATATGAAAAATAAATCTTTCGAAAAGTAACGAGATGGAATGGGATGCCCCATAAACGCATAATCGTGTAGGTATTTATATACCTATGCAAGTTTGTACGTAACATTTTTACAGGAGTGTCGCAAGTGTAAGTGTGTGCGCGATAATGGAATCATAGTGTAATCATCAGTATATATTTTTCAATACACTCGGAAAATCTCACTGAGCATTAAACAACAACAAGAAAAAAAAAACGCAAATGCACAGCCACAGAGGTACGAGCATTCTTGATCACTACACCAAGTATGCATTTATACGGTGAAATCTCACTCTCGTCGGTTTGCCATTATATCCACGTGGATAGACCTCCGCGAATACCTCTCGCCGAGAGACAAGAATGAACATTAAATTTTATATATAAATCTGTGGTATATATTACAAAAATTACTCATGATACCGTACACTTTGGATTTGATTTTTTTTTCTTCGTCACGCTGCACTGAATCGATTGATATTTCCCCGATCACTCAATTCAAACTGAGTCGTTGGATATACAAAGCTTGATCGTAAAAGCGAAAATATAATTTGCAGAGCTATAAAGCAACGTGCCGAGCGGCAAACTGAATTTCTATAATTCACACTGCGATAAAGCTTGAGGTTATGTAATTACAAATTCGATAAATATAGTTGTGAATACTGTTGAAGTTACGAAGTGCATATTGAAAGGGTTTTGAGAGAAAAATTGCATTTTACGTAAAGCTGGTGACTGCCTAGCAATTTTAATTCGTTGTGGAATTGCCATGTTTTTTTTTTCAATACAACATAAGGACATGTTCGAAGCGGGGATTTGGAATGCACTGTCTTGTATTTGGCACGTTGGAAAATCGACGAATGATTTATCCGTGACTGATACTTCCATTTGTAAGGGAAACACGGTGGACGAACGGGGGAAGGAAAAAGATATTAATAGGCAAAAATGCTAGAGCGACCATATCAACGGAGATAGTAAATCTTCGTTGTTCAATGGACTTTCGCTGACTTCATAAATCGTCCGATCGAGTAACACTGAATCGGGATATTATTGTCGCAGAGGAATTTATGAACATCGACGGGGTAACTTAAAATGAAATGGAATAGAAGAAAATTAAATAAAATAAAAAATCTACTTACGAATATTGAATTTAAACGATAATACAATAAAATATTATTATTAAGACAGATTTTGTTCCAATTTTCCTTTTTCTATGGTTGCAATTGCTGATTCAAAGCTTCATCCGCGATGAAGCCAAAATTGAAAAATTAACTTGCTGATAGAGGAATTATGAGCGAGAATAAATTGTGAGGGAGCAATATATGCAAGTTTTTAATTTGCACGTTTTTTCTTTAGTAGCGACCCTCTACTCAATCACAATTCATTCTGTGCGGCTTTCTCTCAATTTTTATTAAATTTCACTTTTGGCTGAGAATGGAATATGTTAAACACCCTTATCATTGTGATATTCGTATACGGAGTCTCGGACGAATTTTGTGATTATTGAACGACAGTTCAACAAACAACTTGTTCTAGCGAGTCGAAAAAAATTAAACATTCAATAAATAAATAAATAATGATAATTTGAGCTACAATGCAAATACCCTGACACGCTAGCTACAACGCCGAATGAAAAAGAAAAAAAATTACTTTAGACACTAGTGAAACTCGATGTGGGTCGTAAAATCCGTCGACACGCTTCGGAGTACATGACGGCATGAATTGTAATACAAAAGCTAAGAAGTATATCGGGGGTGTAGTCGTCGGAGAACTTCCGGAAGCCACTTGTAATTCTAATTTTTAAATTTTTACGAGTAGCAGACTGTCTGTATTTTCGTGGAATCTTCGACAACTCATAACAACAATGTTCACCATGTAAATTTTCGTTAACGATTATCGTGCCCGAAACTATAAAATCTTTATTGACCTATATACGATTGATGCAATTTCTCGCGAATGCTCGAATTATACCGTACTGTTTCCGCAGTACTAAATTTCTCGTCACGCTATGAGAATCTCGATCCTGCGATCCAAACTTTTTCACATAAATATTGTATAATCGAGAGCTGACGAGATTGTGGCTTGTGTAAACTTTCATTCAGACAAATTGTTGACTGATAAAATCGGGATGTCAAAAAGTCAAGTTAACAAAATCGGAATTGAAGAAATCAACGGGAATAAAATTTAGTTAACTAAAATTGTGAGATTACATAGCCGAGGATCAGAAAACTCAGATTGCCAAAATTGTGGTTCGTAAATATGAGAATATAAAAAATCAATAAACGAAAATTGTGGCTGCTAAAATCGAGGGTCCGTTTTATATTTCGCATCTGCTATAAAGGCTCTCTGGTATTTCAAATGGCATGTCTGTGTGTACACTCGATTGTACAACGAAGCATTAAAGAAAAGTTGCAGAAAGTACGCGAAGAGTTAGAAATTGTGGCGGAAACCCGATTCCAACAAACTTGTATCAGTAATCACATATTATATTATTTCTTTAGCCGAGGCTTGTGTGATGTCCCGTGACGGGAAGTGCACGGAAGTCATGAAACGACAAATAAATTTTGCTTTCCTCTCCAAAGTTCATCGGGCTCGTCCGAGCCACATACTAATATGTTTATACGAGGTCTGTTAAAAAAGTATCGCGAATTTTGAATTTCCGCGGGCTACGTATATTCGATTTTCGATATTTTTGTGGCGTTAGGTTGGTACTCATGTCCCTCACTTTTGCTGAAAAAAATCGGCCATTTTGAAGGTTTTGTTAATTGTTGACAGCTGTTTTGGTTAAACGTGTTTTGGCTTTTCTACGATTTTTGCCTATTCCAAAAAATGTATCAAAGAATATGTATGAAATTTTGTGTGAAAAACAAAATTAAGTGCGCGGACGCATTCCGAATGTTGACTGTGGCGTATGATAAAGCTACCTTGGACCAAAGCAACGTTTATCGGTGGTGCAAAATGTTCTCAGAGGGCCGAGAAGATGCGAACAATGAAATGCATTCCGGACGCCCGAGCACATCAACAACAGACGAAAACATTGATGAAGCGAAGAAAATAATATTGGCCAATCGTCGAGTCACCGTTAGAGCAGTTGCTGAGGAACTAAACATATCGATTGGCTCCTGCTATTCGATTTTAACCAATGATTTGGGCATGAGACGGGTCGCCGCGAAATTCGTGCCAAAATTGCTCAGTTTCGAACAAAAACAGTGTCGCGTTAACATTGCTGAGGAACTGTTGGACTCGGTCCGCGACGACCCAAATTTGCTCCAGAGGGTCATAACTGGTGACGAATCATGGGTTTATGATTATGACGTGGAAATCAAAGCTCAATCATCGCAATGGGAGCTGCTTTTTTGGAATAGATAAAAATCGAAGACAAGCCAAAACACGTCTAACTAAAACAGCTGTCAACAATTAACTAAACATTCAAAATGGCCGATTTTTTCAGCATAAGTGAGGAACATGAGTACCAATCTAACGCCACAAAAAAATCGAAAATCGAATAGACGTAGCCCGCGGAAATTCAAAATTCGCGATACTTTTTGAACAGACCTCGTATATGAGGTATTTCACGCCAACGTGACCTTATTCAGATCTTCAACATTTGCAATTTTTTTTTACGAATATGTTACATGGCCTCGTAGAAAAAAAAGGCTATAAAAAATAATGATGACATTTGAAACTTGCATATTGCTTCCTCATCATTTTAGCTTTCTTTTCATGACAAAAAAAATCGTGTTTTTAATGTCAATGAGTTTGAGAATTTTTCAAATCATCGAAAAATCACATTATACATTCTATCCTTTAATTTTGATAGTAATGAATTTACTTTATTTTAAATGAGCTCTGCACCGTGGTTTCACCCGCGTTAAATTTCCGTCCCCCGATTCAACGCGTCACCACCGCCTCTAAGAGCCATAGCATAAAGTTATATGGCGTAAAGCTTTCCAGAATAAACGGGCTATCTGATGCAAAAAGAATTTTTCAAATCGGATAAATATTTCTGGAGATTAGTGCGTTCGAACAAACATGCAAATATACAAACGTACAAATTTTTTTCAGAAAATTTTAAATGCCGGCAATTCACAACGCTTATATTGATTTTCTCGAAATGTTATACTATATAATATCCTTTCATGGTACCTAATTCATGCAGAAAGTATTGACTTGACATCTCAAAAATTGCACATTTTTTTGTAAATGTTATTTTCCGACTTGTTGACACATTTTTAATGCATTGGTATTAAAAACTGAAAAAAAAGAACGTTATTTTACGAAAAGCAAAGATTCTTCGAGGAAGAAGCAAAAGAACTTGTCACTTTTTTGATAACTTAATTTGGCTGTATTTAACAAAAGCGTAAGATTGACACTGTTAATCTGAATCGAATTTTTCTAGGACTCGAAACTGTACAATAAATTTTATGGAATAAAAATGAATATTTTCAACTGACGTCCGAACGTGGAAGTGGACCTAGTTTAGCTGTTGCAAAGAAGTAAATACAATTATTTATTGAATTTATTTCATGGAATAAAAGATGTTTCCTTTTAGTGTTATCAAGAAAATTGGGAGAAGTATTGAAAATAATTTCGTCACAAAAAACGATGAGTGCTTTTCAAGTCCTCGTACAGTCCTCTTTTATAAGGTCTCCTGTACATTATGCACATCCTCACTTTACTCTCGGTCGTGACATTAAACAAAAAATATCACGTAAAGAGAATTCGAAGAAAAAGTACGACATTTCGTTTCAGTAGCTGAACTACTAGTTCAATTAATAGAGAATATTGTGGCGCATTAAAAATAAAGGGGGGTTTTTTTTTTAATTAGGTTCATTATCACGCACTGAATGTGAATTAACAAAATGGTTACAAATTATGGGAGCGGAAGTGCCGCCATTTTGAGGAAAACCGTATTGGCCAATATCTCCGTTACCGTGCACTTTAGGCCAAAAATGGTAATAACCTTCCTTGTAGATAATTGAATTTCCCATCTTTTTTTTAATAATTTTTTTTGTATCACTTACCGTTTACGACTTATACCATTGTTAAAATTTATTCTTTCACTTTTTGTCCTGTATCTCTCCTAATAGTTGTTTGAACAATAAAATGCTAATAACTTATCTTTTGAATCCATACATTTTCCACAACTTTTATTTAAAACTTTTTTGTCTAAAGTCAATATTCTCAAAGTTATAGCGCGTTCAATGTTGCGCTACTGGGTGCAAGGTTAATAAAAACGAGGTATGCATAGTACAATGATGGAAATTCAATACATATGTAAAAAAATATTAATGATATTGACATAATTAACAATAAATACCTTCTTACCTGCAAAAAATAGCGACTTCCCGTTGACATTTTTTAAATATTTGTATAATATTTTTAACAATTTAATAATACTTCATAACTCGAATAGCCCCGACAGAAAAGCGCGACAGAAAAATAAAATAATTGCTAAAAAATGGAAAGGATTGGGGTAGAATATATATACATAAATATAAACATATACGATAAATATGAACGTTGAGTTTACGCGTAGAGGGTGTGAGATTGTTCACGCGAATAATCGGATGGATCGTCCAACATCCGGTTCAATGACCACTGCACGATTCTATTCCGTCGAAAATCCGCATAGTGAGACACATAAAAATCGCAGCGTCCGACCAAACGACGAAGAACCGGAAATTCGACTGCTTCACCGCACGGCCTTTACCCACCCAAAGGATCAAAGTTTCTGTCAGGCGGAAGTGAGATATTGCTTCGGGAAATCCCTCCTGTCTATTCTCAACCGCTGCCCTATCGCTTATACCGCGGTACCAATAGAACCAGAGGCCATTAGCTGTGGTAATGTTCTCTCGAAGCGCTCGCCAATTCGTAATGAGAAAATGAGAAATTACTTCAATGGTTTTTGGAAGTAATTTCGAAAAAACTATTTACAATAAATTTACGAATAAATACAAATGACAAGATGTAAGATGAAACGAAAATTATACAAACAAACTTTCGTATTTCATTTGAGGAAGGCGAGTCATCAAAATATGTCAAAAATAAAAACCGCTATAATTGTGTTGTCACAAAGTTTAGATGGATGACTAGTAAAATATGTTATTTGTGGTCGAAAAAAAAAGAAGGTTTTGCTTCCTTGGCAGACTCCTATAACTCCTGTATTTGTCTCGTAAGCGCAATGTACATTTTTTAAGGGGTTAGTTAGGCCACTCTAGAGGAAGAAAAAATAGGCATATTTTGGGAATTTTTTTTACCGCAATAATGCAGTTAATCGAATTTCTATGCACATTTCGTTATTGTACCACTATTGAACTATGAAAAATAATTTTTTTGCGGTGATTAATAACAAAATGGCGGCTGTACAGCATTTCTCCGTTGACACCTTTTTTCGGAAGGGTCCACGGGTGGACACGTAACTCATGCAATTTTTGACCGTGAATAAACAACCAAAATTTTGTTAATTATATATAAAAACAACTACGGAAGTACGTAGGATTTTTTCGATACATTGATTTTTGCCGAAAAGGCGAATTTTTTGAAATAAAGTTATATAGTTTCGGAAAAAATCATCAGATTGTTCATATCACAAAAACTATGAACTATAATACAAAAATCCTATGCACTCCTGTAGAGAATCCAGTTTTGAATGTATAGTTCAGTTTTCAAAACAATTGGTGAAAATTTGTTCGAGTTATGTTTCCGCCCAGTTCAAAAAACGCGGTTTCGTGAAAAACGCGTTTAAAATTTTTAGTCACGTTCGAAGCGGACCGAGAGGGGCTGGGGCAAAATGCGAGATTAGAGTACTTAGAGATTTGGACTACCCATAGTATTTTTAAGACCTTGAGGCATCTTTTCAGAAAAAAAAAAATATTTCGATTTTTCCGAAATTCTAAAGTGGCGTCACCCCTCAATTTTGTACAAATTTTGCACATGGTTAGGAATAAACGGTTGGACAGATCGAATGTCTATGAAGTCTTAAAGCCTCTGTTACAAATTTCGCGACGGGGGTAGGCGCGATAGATTATTTTATTTTCCGGTAAAATAGACCTTTCACATACTCTTGGAGTTCAGAACAAAAATTCAACGCAAGGAAATATATTTTATTCGTCATTGATTTTGTACTATTAAAATAATGAAAATAAATTTTGCAACAAATAATTTTCCGCATTGGACTTCGTGAAAGACGAATAAATTGAATTTCTCCCACAAAACATCCCTAAATTACGGCGCTTCCCTGAACGTAATAAAGAACAAGGAATAACTTTAACAAGGAATTATATAACTTTCATTAAAAAATCATTATTCCTTCACATTATTCATGTGGATAATAGAATTTTTCATATCTGATTGTTCATAATCGGGAAAAATCATTATATGGGATCACGCCCATTTTCCTACGAATGTACACGGTTCGTATGTATTTTTCAGTCCAAGTGCATACGAAAGGAAATTGAGAAACGGACGTTCTTACAGTTGCGTCGAGCCGGAGAGATCAGATCAACGAAGTGTTGCGAAATATATATTTGAGAGTTAGAAAATTAAAAAATTAAATACGGTCGATTATAGTCGATCATCAAAAATATGGCAAGCAAATAATCAATCAACGATATGGACGATAAATATATATCTATGTACTATTAGGGCGATTTTTTTATTCGACTATTTTTTTTTCTCAGTCCCGACTTGAAATTTTATTGGATATGTCGAAAAACAAATTCCCTGAAAGTTACAGCCCTTAATATTAATTCTAAATACTTTCCCTTAGCGTGGAAAGATTTTTCATCTAAAATACACGTAAATCGAATTTTTTTTTTTCAAAATTTTATAACTCAGCCGCATTTTATGCTATCATATTGTTCTTGGTTTCGATTTACTCAGAATAAAACAATCTAGAAAAGTGCCTATTGCGGCGAAACTGTAAATTGTACTGGTGAGTTGGTACGGGTCACTGAAGTTGATTTTTACCCAAAATTCTCGTTTTTTTGCTGTTATTTCCGGAACCATTAACTTTACGAAACAAATGTAAATGAAATTTGTTGGAAATTTAATTTCCTACAAAAAAAGTCCTATCGACCCAATTGCTTAGATTGATATTTCTTGAGATATTGAACTTTAACTTATGAGTAGTATAAAATTTTTACGGTAATATAAACCGAAAAAAGTAAGAAATATTAATCTAAGCAATTCGGTCGACAGGACCTTTTTTGTAGGAAATTAAATTTCCAACAAATTTTTCGTTTACATTTTTTTCGTAAAGTTAATTGTTTCGGAGATAACAGCAAAAAAACGAGAATTTTGGGTAAAAATCAACTTCAGTGACACGTACCAACTCACCAGTACAATTTACACTTTCGCCGCAATCGGCACTTTTCTAGATTGCTTTAACCTGAGTAAATCGAAACCAAGAACAATATCATAGCATAAAATGTGGGTGAGTTATAGAATTTTGAAAAAAAAAAATTCGATTTACGTGTATTTTAGATGGAAAATCTTTTCACGCTAAGGGAAAGTACTTAGAATTAATATTAAGGGCTGTAACTTTCAGGGAATTTGTTTTTCGACAAATTCAACAAAATTTCAAGTGGGGACTGAGAAAAAAAAATGTGGAAAACAAAAAATCGCCCTAATGTACTATATAGTTTAGCATCCCTAAATAGCAAAAATCGCAATGCACGTGAAATTAACCTGGCTGCGTCCCTCAACCTCTGAAACTTGATTAGCAATTGCTCATATTGTTGTCACAACTCTAAAAGACCGCAGTATTTTTTTCGTTAACCGCTATTTAATAATGATTTGAAAAAAAAAATATTTTCAAATCAAACCAAAGGTTTAGCCGTAATTAAAAAATATGAACATTTTTGAAAAATCCTCTTCTTAATGTCAAAGCTATATCTTAGACTTTTTTTTGCGAAATAATTGAAAAAAATAGAAACGAACGCCGGCTTATTTCTGGATGGGATTTACAATTGTTTTATATCTAACAGAGGATTTTTGAGAGTTTTTTTTAATTTTTTGATTAATTCCTTCTGTTAATCATTACTGAAGTCCGATTTTTCAACACAAAAAAAATAGTTTAAAAAAACCTGAAATAATTCTCGACAATCCTCTTTTAAATATTAATATGTTTAAGCTACATCTCGAAGTAGGCGGTTGTTCGGTTCTATTTTTTTCGAGTATTATTCGAACCAAAATAAATGAAAAAAATAAAATAAAAATAGAATTAAACACCGGTCCACTCTGGGATACGTCTTAAAATTGTTAAAATCAGGCCGAGGATATACAGGATTTTTCCCAAAGTTTTTTTTTTTCCTATCATTACTAAACAGTGGTTACCGAAAAAAAGTGCTTGCTAATAATTAATATTATCAAGCATTTATTTAAATTTTGTTTATGTAGAAAGTGACGGGAGGATATATGTTGCTCTTGAAGGAAAACTCGTTTTCCGTATAACGTAGTATTCGCACGATAAAATCTATTCCAGAATAAATAATGTCCAAGTACGGTGTAGCGATCAAGTGAGGTGCACGATTGCGTGCAACCGTGGGTAATGAGATGCTAACGAAAGTGTTCGAGTTGTTCATATACGTGTTTTCGCATATAAGAGTAAACGTGCGTAATACACTTGCCAATAACGGAGCGTTAACCGTTTCAGATGTAATGCAAAAAAATGCACAAACGAATTAGGGGGAAAAAAAAGATGTGTGCTTCAGCGCCTCTTTCCTGTGAAACGTTTTGTTAAATTATCTTTTATTTCTTTCTTTCCTTTCGTGTAATGTCAGCGTATAAAGTATGGTGCCGCCATTGACTTACTTTAAGAGTTGCGTGAAAGGCAAGATAAACTAATATGTGATGTAATAATATGTAACGTACGTATGTAATATTGAGTACCGGAAAATAAAAGTGATAAATGAATGGGTGAAGAAAATAATGTTTATAAATAGACTATCCGAGATGAAAAATAATGAAAGTGAAAGGAATTTATAAAAATCGTTACCATTTACCTTTACTTGCTTTTTATTGAGAAAAAATCAATTTTTATTAACGCGAACTAAGTCAAGGAATCTTATGTATAACGAGCCATGCCCCGCGGTTTCACTCGCGTTCAATTTTCGTCCGCCGATTCAACGCGACGCCGCCGCTCCTTAGGGCCATAGCACAAAGTTATAAGGTGTAAAGCCTTCCTGAATAAACGGGATATCTACTACAAAAAGAATTTTTCAAATCGGATTAGTATTTCCTGAGATTAGCGCGTTCAAACAAACAAAATCTCCAGCTTTATCATAGTATAGTTTAGTTATAGTAGTAAGATAGTAAAATTAAGCTCATAGCATGAAGTTATATAGTCTAGAGCCTTCCCGAATAAACGGGCTATATAATGCAAAAAGAATTTTCCAAATTGGATTAATATTTCCTGAGATTAGCGCGTTCGAACAAACAAACGAACAACTAAACAAACAAACTTTCCACCTTTATTATAATAGTAAAATTCCAATTGCGACTAAACGTTTCGTTGAACACAGCCAACCGAAACCTGAGCAGGATTTCGCCCAAATTAATTTGTTTTTCAATGAACTTTCGTAAACATAAATATTGTTTGAAAAATAAAAATCGAAAATCTGTTTTTTCCTTTCCCTCAAGAATGCTCTTAAAAAAAAGATCGTTTCAATGGGAATTGGATAAACAATTTCAGAGCACAATTTTCCATTTTGAGATCGTCGTACGTGCTAGACGTCTCGTTGCATCGAGTCAAGGCTATAGATACATATATAACGAAAATTCGCAAACAAAAGGTCGTAACTAAAATGAACTTAACGTTTTAAAATGCATGTGTTACGTCTTTTCGTTCGCTAGCATCCCAATGTATGATAATGTTACATTCGTCTAACCAAGGAAAACGTGATATTCCGTATTCGTGCATAGATTTCGTCTTGAGTGTCCGCCATTGTTGCACAGATAGCGGACGAATGCGATTCAGTTCGATGCACTACATACGATATATATAGTACGTGATATGTGTGTAGCATCGTGGGCGATGTTCCCAGCATACGAGAGTAGAATTTGTGACAGTATTGATGGTGCGTGTACAGAGGCTAGAAGTCACGAAGCGCATTATTAGGAACGTATATACGCGAGACTTCGCACTTCCGCGAGAAATGACGGCTCATCTAGTTTCGCAAACGTCGTACATTCCCTCGGTCTATGACGAGTTCTGAAAGATATATCGCTTGCAAAGTCTACCATGGCGACCGAGTTCATTCAAGAGCGTGTGCGCTCGCTATTTTTCTGTTTCTCTTCGCCGTCGAGCATTGTCTACTTTTTTTTGTTTCATTTTGCTCCTATGAATATATAGCGAAATTCGTGTCAATTACAAAATAATGATGCAGAGGGACTGGAACGTCGATTCTAACAACTGACAGTGATGAAACGAAAATACAAAAGAACAGTTTGTCTAATGAGAATAAAAGCACTCGGGTATGCGCAACTGATGATAAATAATTAACAAAATGAATTTTGAAAGAATTCATGTTGTCAAGGATTAATGATTCGCGGAGTCAATGGTAACGAAATGAATGTTGGCAGTGCCCAATGTTGGTAGTGCCAATATCGACAGTACCAATCGCGATAGTACCAATGTTGACATCGTTAATGTTGACAGTAGCACTGTTGACGTTCTCAATATTGGCAGGGCCGATGTTGATGTCGTCAATGTTGGCGGTACCAATGTCGGCAGCAATAATGTTGAGAGTGCCAATGGTAACAGTATCAATGTGAACACCGAAAATATTGTCAGCGAGAATGTTCGCATTGTCAGTGTTGACAATGTGCATGCTGACATTGCCAATGTTGCCAGTACCAATGCTGGCAGTACCAACATCGGCAGTATCAATGTTGACAGTATCAATTTTGACAGTTTTGACAATACTAATATTGATAGAAATTAATGAACATTCATATAATCCTGTCAAATTAGGATGTATATTGACATATAAATGTTGACAAAGCCAATGAAAGTTGCCACATTCAATTTTGTCACAGTGCTATTGACATAATGACACTTGCCAGAACGGACGTTGGCATCATGGATGTTAATGTAAATTATCCATATTCATAAGATATCGAGGTTGGCAGTATTAAGGGAGACCACCACGGTGACCCCCTGTTCTTTTTCACATGTTTCAAGGATTTTTTTTTCCACAAAAAAAAATTCTTGAAAAATGTGAAAAAAAACAGGGGATCACAGTGGTGTTCTCCCTTAATGTTGACAGTACTAATATTGATAGAAATGAATGAACATCCCTATAATCCTGTCAAAGTAGGATGAATATTGACATATGAATGTTGGCAAAGCCAATGAATATTGCCACATTCGATTTTATCAGAATAATATTGACACAATGACACTTGTCAGAATGGACGTTGGCAGCATGGATGTTAATGTAAATTAACATGTGCAAGATGTACGTTGAAAGAATACATATTGATAAAACCAATGTTGATAACATTTCTATCGATAGAATCGATATTCATAGGATATCGAGGTTGGCAGTATTAATGTTGACAGTACTAATATTCATAGAAATAAATGAACATTCGTATAATCCTGTCAAAGTAGGATGAATATTGACATATGAATGTTGACAAAGCCAATGAAAGTTGCCACATTCAATTTTGTCACAATGCTATTGACATAATGACACTTGCCAGAACGGATGTTGGCATTATGGATGATAATTTAAATTAACATATGCAAGATGTATGTTGACAGAAAACATATTGATAAAATCAATGTTAATAACATTTCTATCGATACAATCTATATTCATTGGATATCAAGGTTGGCAGATTGGTAAATGACAGAATAATCGAGATTCTTACTATATACATGTCTTCCATAAAACGCGTGTTTCTGTGGCGAATTCTACTAATAATGTCAATAAATCACTGATAAATCGAAGATAATCACGGTGAACTAGTCTACCAATGAATTACTCGTACTAAGTTGTTCTCATTGCAGTATCGATCAGCGTACAATTAGCAAGAGCAGCGCGATGTAATTCCAATGACAACTTGTTTTATGACTTCTGTTTCACAAGCACATTATTCTATACCTGATTATCAAACGGTATCAGTATAAAATAATATTTTCATTGTGCGAGTAAACCGTGCAACAACAGTCTGTTCATGTGATGTAGTAATGAGCTCTATCCAGTCTCGGAAACAACACTCGACTCCGTTGTTTATCCCTCGTAGTAAAGTATATTTGAAGCTGTTCACACGCTCGTACGGCTACTTGAGAGCACTGAGCCCGTAATGGCCTCACGTATCTGCACAGCATATACGTGGCTCTGATGATATTCGTACATCTATACTTTACTGTTACACATGCACCCGTTTATGTTTATGTATTCACACGTACATTGGTATGTAGAGTATACGCGAGTGAAAGACAATGCAGACACTGATTGCGCCCTCTTAAATTTTTTTTTTGCTGTCACACGTCAACTATAGGTAGGCTTATGGTAGTAACAGATTATAGGAAGTTGAATGAGTCCATTATACAGACCGTTCATCCCGAAACGAAATTCAAGGAGATACGACTATGGCGCTTACAATTTTTATACGATTTACAAGAAGACCTTGTACGTCGAATCTCAAATTTAAACAATACTGACACGTACAGTCACTTCGCAGTATGGTATTAAAACTGAGCATTTTAGATCGAGTGAAGCACGAAGCGCAATGTTGGTGCAGATTTGGTGCGCTACAAAAGCCAGTCCTCGAAAAACTCACAGTCGGTAAATCACAAAAACATTATTCACCTCGTGCCATAATTATGTGTTGAATGTCAAAATGTCATTAATCTTCATTAAGCCGTATTCGAGAAAAACTGATATAAAATTTTGAAATGGGAACATCGAAATCCGAGTGTCAATGAGGTTAGGTCGCAAATGGGACAGCGATAATGGCGTTGAGGCGCACGCGACGCGAGGCGGGAAATTTGAACTGTGGGAAAGTCCCGATCGCGAACGTATGATTTGCGGGAGGGTGAAACACGTCCCACAAATGATTATAACAGCGAGCGTCTCGACGCCATTATTCATGGATAC